>JANCMC010043329.1:0-27346 GCA_024363005.1 Charaxes varanes
GAAGAGTCTCGCCACGACCAGTCCTAACCTAGAAAAATGCAATTTTTATGTTCATAACTATATTAATAAACATTTTTTCTTTTTTAATATTAAGCCATAAGACCGCCCTTGCGCACCTTTATTACATTTTCAATTATTGTTTGTCATTATTGTGTCTCTTTATCGTGTGCAATAAGTTTTAAACAAATAAATAAGCTACTACAAAATGTTGCATATAGCATGTACGAGTCTATCGCTCTCTGTTTTCAATTTTCAAGGATAAATAGCATGTGCACACACTTTTTTTTCAATGGACACACAGCTTATACACACAGCTCCAATACTGTGTAATCTTCTATCGCATGCGATGGTATACTGGAACGGCTGTGTCGCACGTATTCAGCCGCAGAAATATTTCATTTTTCAAAACTCGACAACCGGAATTCAGGGCTGATTTTTTGCAGACAACCCTATCCCACAGTGTTCGTAATAAAGTAATCTTTATTTTAATTTAGCTTTCATTTATTAACCAGACCGGAGCATGCTACTAGTATCGCTTTACCTGTTCATACCTGCCTACCCAAGAGTTGTGACGGGAAAACATAGTTAACCTAACGTTTGCATATTCTATGGAATTCATACTTTCGATGGTATGGAACTTGTCTATAAATCAAACCAGTGAAATATTTAGAAAAGAATCATATCATTAATTGTTAATTAATAATATTCTAGACTGAATTTTTTTAGACAGTCAATTTATTGACATATTGAATTGAATATGAAATACTTTTCATCCATTAACTAGCTCGGTGAAGCTCGTCTTATAGAGGAATCATATCATATGTTATAACAATCTAGTTTAATTTACATTCATATGTTGTCATCTTTCAAGTTTGAACTCGTAAAGTAAAAATACATAGGGATTTCAAAATTCAACGTTCCATCAGAATTTGATTTAGTTAAATCAAATTCCCTTCCCACCTGGAAATCGAACAAGGAAGTGTAGATGGTCGTGTGTTTTCCTCAATTTACATTTCGTTGCACGTAGTACGTATTCCATGAATATTTATTTATTGGTTACTTATACAGTAAAATAACTTATACGTGAGTTGAATGAATGCACTGACTAACAGATTGTTAATAGTTCAACGTCGCGTAGAAACATAAAAGCTGTGTTCACGTATCAAATGTGTTCCCTTGAAGACGGCTTTAGCACTAGTCAGGCGCGGGTTCAGCTTTCAAAAAAATTGTGGTCGCAGCAGCCATCCGAAAAATGTTCGAATACGAGTTGGCGTATGAAGTTTGTCTTGATTGATACAATGCATTATCATTAAGAAGTTTATAATAACTAGCTGTGCCCGCGACTTCATGCGCCTAAAATTAGGTGAAAAACTTATTTATACGTGATGATACCCCTAACCTCCCTCGACGAATGTGATATCTGACACTGAAAGAATTTTTTTTAAATTGAACCAGTCGTTACTGAGAATATTGCGTTCAAGTAAACAAACAAACAAACTCTTCAGCTCTATATATTAATATAGATGACGCCTTGATCAAAACTTTGTACATTTTTTATTCTTATAAAGTTAATTGATGTAATATTATTAGTCTATCGGTGTCAATGGACCGTTACTGTGTGACGTCACAAGTCTGTTAGTGTTCTGGGCTTGCCCATTGCACCTCCAACAGTAGATACGCGCCTGGCACTATTTCATGAGCAGGGTTATACTTATTTCTACCAAAATTTCCTTTACACTTAATGTTCACTTTTTATCTAAAAATTGATTTGAATAATAAGGAATATAAGAGATTGAATAATTTAACGGTTTTAGTAATTTAAAAACTTAGTGGGTTTATTCGAAAAGTCAAAAGATCAAAAAATTATAAAAAAAAAAGAAAGGGTTCAGGCGGGGTTACCAGTATAGATAGATATATAAGTAATAGATAAACGAATTATTTCAAGCCTACATATCGATATCTACCACGTAAGTTGTTGTAACTCCAAATTCCCAGCTTTACAGCAGAGCGCTACAAACAACTAAATTATAATGAAACAGTCACTTTTTAATATATTATTGTATACAATAGTGAAAACGTCATTATTTTATTTCCCAAGAGAATGTAACACATTTTGTACAATACATCGAAGAAACTACACTTAATAGGTATTTTTTTCTTTCTCTTTCTTCTTACTAGCGTTTTTTTTTTATTAACTTGGTGATCTTAATGCTAAAAGCACTTTCTGCCAGCCTACCTTATCGTTATATCGGTCTGGTACCAGGGTCCGCTTAGGTTGCCGTCTGAAGTCATCCTCGGAACCCCCACGACAACCTCACGAGTAATATCACTCAGTGACATTATCCCACTGTTTTACGTGCCTTCCGAAACACAGAGGAGGTTGGATATCAAATATACGCCAGTGTTAGAATGGGTCACCTATCTATCACCCGGTAGCAGCAAGAGTAACTTAACCTAGCGATCGACACACATGTTGACAACTGATTAGGCCACGACCTCCTCTTGTTTTTTTATCTAATACTAACTTTAATAGCATACTTGGCAGACGTCTCGGAACGTTCTTAGAAGTTAAAAATTAAAATATATCGCACGCCTAATCGTAAATTGACCTAACGCAAAAAACCAATTTTTTGGAAATCGCAAAATCGATTTATTATTTACGACTTATTCAGCAGAAAGTTAGATAAAAACCGCATTGAAGTAACAAATTATGTATTGAGATTTTTTCAAATTATATTTTATGAGATATCTTTAATGTTGTTTATAAATAAATAAATATATACAGGACTATATGATACACGGACGTCTGCTCCTAAGGTAGACAACTTAATGTCAGTGTTATAGGTAATAGACGCCTGTTATACACAAATATTTTTTTTGTAGAAATACATAAATACATACATATAGAATACACCCACACTTGAGGCGGCAATCGAACCCACGACCCCCGGCGCGGATGGCAGGCTTACTGCCCACTGCGCCAACGGACGCCAAGGGGCCTATTTGCTTTAGATATTGCTCTGGCACAATAAAAATGACATTGAAATATTATATATTTTTCACACATTTAAGATATTTTTCTCAGAAACAAAAATATTGTATTCATAAATATTTTTATGTAGAATAAGTTTTACTGTCTAAATTATTTCCTGTAAGAGAATACAAATGATATCTCAGAGAGCATCTCAAAAGGGTCTGCTCTTGCCAGCTCCTTAGATATATTACATTACATAAAGACTCCGTCACTAAGATTATTCACTAGTAAGTCAAAGTCAAAAATGTTTAATTATATAGATTTTACAGTACTTATGAACGTAATGTGTATAATCATTATTATTATTAATTTTTATATGTCATTAATATAACATTTGGTGATAAATTTTATGATTTAAAAGCTAAGTTTACACGGACCGACGCGCCCTGAACTTAGAAGAGCCCGCAACAAACTCAGTCGAGTATTTTTTCTGTTATCACCATATTAAAATAAAAATTGCGCAAAGCGCTTATATTGAAGGGTTCCGTATCTGATACGCTATAAAAGTATTTGTTAAATAACTTCAAAAGTTGTTGTTCGATTTCGTTCAAAACAATTTTCCTAATGAGTTTTTAGCATGTTCTATCAACATGGAAATTTCAAGGCTCTACGTCTAATAGTTTGGAAATGCTAGGGGGGGCAACTTCCAGGAAGCAGACGGATGGACGGACGAAGCAAAAGTATAAGGGTTCCTTGTAGTACTACGGAACCATCAAAAAGAATCACATTATTTTTATTTTATATTTTAATTTCTGCATAAATATTTAATATAGATAGATTAACAACATCATTTCTTTCCGTAATTTAATTAATAATAAGTATAAACGTCATTAATCTCTTGGGACCTTAATATTCACGTCGCTTAACAGCGCCTGATTAAAATTTTCCCTCCGAAAAGGTTTGACGATAAAATACAAATGCTGCCGCGTCAATTTCACAAAGCGATTGATGATATTCAAGCCTTCAACGGCTACCATTTCGAATCCCCCCGGCCCGTATTAATCAGATCGGGAACCCGAACGATGCTGATAAGTTATAAATGAGGCAATCAATGTAACACAAACATTAAAGTTTAAACTGCTTCTCATAAATAAAATGATTTTCTAATAACTAGGAGATATACAGTAATCAGAATAAAGACATCGATGTGGTGTGGGTGGAATTTCACATTTAGTTCTCGTAAATTATGGTGTGGGATTTCCTCGAGCTCTGTCTAAATGTATGGGCGAATCCGACAAATATTATGATGTGCAATTTTAATTTTGACATTTTTCACATGCCCGTCAACGGAATAGTTGGAAAGCTTCATTTCAAAGCCGGAATGCGAGGAATTGTGATGTTTCCACCACACGATATGTCCTACGACTTCTCTGCCACGACTGGCGATTTCTATACGTCTCAGATATTAAATTTATTTCTTACTAGTGAATCCGGCTGACGTTGTCTTGCCCAAAAGACAACGCCAGCCGGGTCAACGTCAGTTGATGTAACGTCGAACGCCATATAGTGGAAGTATTCCAAAGTAATTCACCTTTTTATGGTATTTCTAAATATTATATTTTGTACTTTTACTTTATTTCTTGTCTTTTAAATCTTCCCTAAAATAAAACAAAACAAACAGAAACCAAAATGGTTCAGCGGTTTCGGGGTTTTAACGATTAACGATTGATTGGTTTTTTACTCCTCAATAACTACCGCTATATAATATTGTGAGAATCATATGACACATATTTTATATTAAATAGGAGTAAATTGTGTGCATATGTGACGATAGTGGTGGTTTAGCTTTCCGATTGCAGTATTACATAAGTTCCCTGTTTTTATCGTGAATTTGTACAGAGTAATTAAATATTTCTCTAACTAATTTCAAGAAAGTGTACCTAGTTTGTCGATCTCGTGTCGTGGTCGTGTGTAGTAAAGGCTCCCGCCGCGTTCCCTTCAAGCGTTCTAAAATAACATGTCAGTATTGTTAGACATTTGAATTTCGTACCATGACATTGTAAAAATTTCATGCTTAAAATGTATTAGATTTTTTTTCCTTTGCCCTGTACTACCAACAGATGTGTCAAAAACCCGTAGCTTTTAAGATAATTTAAAGTGGATGCAGTATATCTAAAAGATGAAATCTATGAATGATTATGTAAAAGCATTTGTTAATAAATTGCTGTGGGAATATATTATTCACCAGTTGAACTTATTAGTGGAATGGATATATGGAAATCGGCGGCGTACAAGAGATAGGCTATCTGGCAGCGTTTATGACATTCCATTTAGCCAAATGGATATAAGTAAAAAGTATAATTTATATATAGTAAAAAAGTAGATTCGTCAAAGGATATATAATAAGGGATATATAGAGCCTCAATAGCTCAACGGTATAAGGCATGGACTCAAATCCGCAAGGTACACGGTCCAAACCCCACCGCCGTTGGGACATTGTCGCAACCACTCCTAATACAGGCTTTTAATTTAATCTTAGTAGGAGGGGAAAAGTTAATATTAGACATACCTAAAAAGTATTCCTAATATTCTTTAAATATATATATATATTTATATATCATAAGTGTTATGACATTTTTTAGCAATCAGCAAGTTCAAGTATTGAGCGCTATTGACCCTTAATATGTTTAACTAATATTGTATCAATATCAATTCAATTAATATCATAACACAAAATTCCATCAAAAAATCATAACTGTACGGTTTATAACGACTTTTGTGCCTGGCATATTATCTCTGTGGCCCTAATTACCAGCTTCCGTGTTCTTGAAACGATATGGCTAAGGGTAAAGGGCTCAAGAATAGTAGATAATCATGTGTTCTGCTTAGTGTATTGCTGTCAAACACTATATTATTGCGGCCTAGAACGCAGCCCCATCGAGGCATTCATTAGATCCTCCTACGTGTAGTTGTAAGGAATGCAGGGCATGATGTGAGGGGGACATCGTTTGGCACCGCAAAGGCAGCCTGGGTTGATGCTATCTGTGAAACCCCACCTTGACATGTTTTCCTTGCTCCTGTCAGTATTTGGTGTCTCTTTAAAGACTTTATTACTTAAAGGCTGGCAACAGTTGTGCAAAGTCGCGCATAAGGCTGCCTTCAGAGGCATCCATTAGGACCTCCTGCGTGCAGGTATAGGGGATGAAGGGCATAATGTGAGGGGGGTCGTGTTTGGGTTGCACCGTAAAGACAGCGTGGGTGAGTGCTATCGGTGAATCCCCAACCCTACGCGTTCGCAAGAGTGCTACTCGCAACGGTGTCCCATTATTTCTATTCACTGTATTTTATTACATGTATTTACGTTAACGTTGTGATTACCGTGAAAATTTATCGTGTAAATGAAATGTCCGACCGCGATCTTTATTGTATAAGTTGCATTTATTAAAACGTTTTCAAACAAACTGTTGGAATGTTGTAATATATTAATACGTGAAGCGAAAACTTTTGGTGGCATCTTACGAAGATGGCGCGCACGGAGGAGTATGAAATTTGGCACAATTGTTGTTCATATAGAGGAAAGTGTGCGAATGCTAATATATTTTTTATAATAACAATAAAACTTTATTCGCCAAACATACAGAGATTATAAATTTTAGTATTCAGTAGACCTTAATATATAAAGTTAAAATTAGTATGTCAGCGAAAAGGCTGTGGACTCAGCTACCAGCTGCTTTTCAGTTCGTACCTGATGCAACTGCTGCCAACGCAGTATATGAAATTTTATATAGAAAGTAAAACTAAAAAAATTTATATACATGAGCTGTACATAGAACAATTTAAATTAAGAAACACACAACCGTTAAATACGCTCAGAGATCTTATTATCATCATACTAACTAAAAATGCAGCGAAATTAAATAATAATTTTTTTATTAATTTAATATATTAATTTAATTACATATATTAAATTAATAAAATAAAACCATACGCACACTAATTCCAAGCGATTTACACCATTTTTACACACACATGTATTGGTTGACCGTATCTTATATTAATTGTCAAATTTTATTTTTCTGGGAATAGAATAATATATGTCGTTGTACGCAAAATGGTTTGTGGGCGAATTTCAACCAGTCTGCGATCTATAGTGTGTTAAAATATCCTTGTATTTATAAAAATAAGTTATCAATTAAGCATGGAGAGAATTTCCGAGAGAAGGCCATACTTGTACAGGGTCCATCGCGTTGCAAAAAAAGGAACCAGATTTGAGGGATGCAGCATTGATTTCCAAATTAGATGGATTGATTTCGAAGAGGATGACTTTGAAGGATATCTGAAGTAATAATTAGTTACATAGGCTACTTTAAATTGAACAAAAAACTGGGGAAAATTCAAACCTTCGTAAATGTCATTGTTTTCGATGCGGATGAAATCGCGGATCATAGCTAGTCCCCGTAAACGTCTGGAATTGAGCAAAGTCATTGCAACCACTTTTATAATGCCGGAGTCAGACATAGCTTCATCTGAATGATTATTTCCATGATCGTGTAGTGTTGCCGGGGACTTTGTGTAGCTATGCAAAGTTTTGTTGTACTTTTTAGTCATTAAGGACAAAAATGTACAAACACTATGAGCTATATCTGGCTCCGACATTAGAGATAGCGCCATAGTTGCAATCTATTTGGTCTGCAGTCGAATTGGGCAGTCGAGTCCGAGCTTCAGCAGCTCGGTTTCTGTGATTTCCTGGTGGTCGTCGAAACCCCTCCTTAAAGACCGTTAACGCATTTGCGAAACTCCTAGTGCAGCAGATGTACGTAGGCGTCCATACTCACTTAAGTGAACCGCAGACAAGTTTGTTCTTTGTAGTAAAAAAAGCAACTTGGACAAAGTCGCGGGTACTAGCTAACAATCTGTCAATGAACCCCTATATCGACGTGGTACAAGGTGTCAACAAATTTTGACCTCATCTGTATTTACGTTTCCTTGAGCAAAGCAATGATAAATCATACGAAAATATTATTACTATACATATATTTTTTGTAAATCGCATCGGGAATATGTCTGACAACGTAAATAATTTGTGTATGAGGCTCGTCCATCATCCCGAAAGCTTAAGTCAAGAGCCAGTTGATATTTCATATACCGTTCTGAAACAAGTTTCACATACATACATATATATATACATACATACATTTGATTATATGATACACGGACGTCTGTTCCTAAGGTAGACAACTTAATACCTGTGTTATAGGTAACGGACGCCTGCAAAACACAAGTTTTATTTTTTTAGAAATATATAAATACATACATATAGATAGCCATATAAAAACCCACACTCTAAGTGGGAATCGAACCCGCAACCCACTTTTGTATGTTGGTAAAAATTCACTATAATCAGGCTTTATGTATGTTTCTTTTCCTTCATCTATTGCTTTTTTTGCTATATAAATATTGGGTACAATTTTAGAAGAAAAATACTGATAGTGCTGAAGCAAGATCTTTTTCTGACTTTTAATATTTATAAACTAGCGGTCCCGGCAGACGTTGTCCTTCCCAAACGTTGGGTTAGTTACCATTTACTACATTCCAGTATCCCATAATATTTCCCCGTTCCCGTTTCCTTTCCTTTTCCCATTCCTGTTTAGCACGCATTATGTCAATTTATGTCAAACGCCACAAGGTTACAATAAAAAAGTTTAAATTGTCCAACGTGCAAACTTTACATTAGAAATTATTTAACATGGTAGTTAAGTATTCATAAATGTTCTAATTTTCTTATATATATATATATATCGATTATTAATATAACAATTTTAGAACTTAGACTTTCGTGAGCGGAATTCATACTAATTATAAAAACGGTTTTTAAACTCACGCGTATGTTATATCAGGATTGACCGACTAGTTTCGACTAGTTCAGTTCCCGCCGCGACACCGCTTCTTAGCGAGCTCACGAGGAAGGAACCCGGACGGGTTCGATGGACGGGTTCGTTTTTATAATTAGTATTAATATAACAGTAAATTTTGTATATTTTTTACCGCTAAATAAAAAAAAATAATGAAGCTGAGACAACCCTATCCAATGTCAATTACCTACCTCAACAAAACGATTTTTATTACACAAGCTATTTCTAATTAGGTGTAGTCAACCTTGGTGTGACATTTAATTGAGTTAGGTAACATGTAGCATAAGAATTTAATTTAATTAGAGGTAGGTCCGGGTACCAGTACCTCTTTCTCACATGAGATCAGCGTGAAGTGGCGGCAATGCTGTAACGTCAAGTGATGGCATTGTTGTCGCGTTTCCTTCCGTTTTTGAGACTTCCCGGTGGCCTAAACTCGTCATTAAAGGCCGGCAACGTAGCTGCTAGCCTTCTGGTCGTGCCTGCCTGCACGTTTGCCCCTTGTATCATAAAAAAAAAGAATATAGCGTATCATTAAGGATTTCTTATATAATACCAATTTTAGGGTTCCTTACAGCTCTAAATCTGGTAAGAGAAGATTTGTCGTAAGGAAGCCTTAAGTGATTTTAGCAAAATCTACACACGATACAAATTTTTAAAATTACGTTTCTTGATTTAATCCCGCTGGGTATCGTATTATTTTATTTATTTATTTTAAACTTTTAAGGTATGTCTATTGCCTCCGTTCCCCCTCCTACTAAGCTAAAATTAAAATTTGTTAAGAGTCGATGCAACAATTTCCCCGGCAGCGTCGGGATTTGAACCGGATACCTTGTGGATTTCAGTCCAACCTTTCTACAGTGGGGCTATTAAGGCCCTAATACCAAGGATACCTTTTAGACACCAGAAGACAAGAGAGATTTTAAGAAAGATCTTTGAGATTCTTCTGCTTAGATGATATAGATAAAATTGAATGCGGAATCCTGAACTCTTCATCTCTTGATAAAATGCTATTTAAGCTGTGACCCGTAAGTTTTGCTTTAATATTACATAACTAGCGGACCTGACAGATAATGTTTTGCCCGAATATAAGTTTCTTATTAGTCCATTAACTAATCGCCTTTATGTTTTTTTTTTTGTATTTTTAAAGACTCTTAAGGCTTTTCCTTTATTTCTTTTCTTTTAAAACCTCTTTGAAATAAGAAGAAGGAATCAAAACGAACAGAATTGAAAACGGTTAAGTGGTTTTCGAGTATTAACGAGACGAACGAACAACAATTGTTAACTAACAATTTTTAGTTATCTATAATAATATCTATAATATTATTAAAATGTAATAAAAAAATGTTAAAAAAAACCTAAGTGATAAAATACGATGTAAATTGTTTCGATTAGAGTCAACTTTTCTTCTCTTTTTACTAAGTTTAGAAGACAGAAACTAAAGAAGGTACTCCACAGTGAAAGATATCCACAACCTGACATACCAACAAGCGTCGCTTTGGTAACACATTATCTACTTGTGTCGTGAGCCACTAGACTGGAACAAGAGCACTATCTTCATCTCACTCCAGCAGGAGTTAGCTATCTCGCTCACTATGTACACTAGTGCCAGCCCCACTTAGTTATGTCGTCGACGTCCGCGGTCAAAGACGTCGCTATGCCACTCTTCTTGTATCATCTGTCCGCCACACTACTTATATTCTGTATCATCTGTCCGCAACACTACTTATATTCCAAGAGGTTTGTAGATGGTTTGCAGAGAAATTGGACTCGTTAGATGGCGCGCTATGAGTATATAACACAAATTAGGTATGTTTCTCGCTATAACTAAATAACGGCTGGGCCTATTTAACTTCTGTCTGTTTTGTTCTAGCTGCATTATTTCTGAGAAGGTTTTTCATAAAAAAAAGGAAGGAAAACTCTAGAGATTATTTTAAAAATACTGAAAAACGCAGAGTTAGTCGCAATATCCGAATACTTCCAGTAGATGGCGTTCGTAATGGATCTTTCGTCTGGCCGGAAATCGAGCAAGACAACGTCTGTCGGGTCCGCTAGTACAGTATATATACTAGTGCACATCATTAACTCCAAAACTTTATAAATTATACATTCAATTTCAGGTATTGAATGCGAAGTGATAAATCTCCGGTCCCTACGGCCGCTGGACTTTGATACCATCGCTCAGTCTATCGCCAAGACTCACCACCTGGTCACCATAGAGCAGGGCTGGCCTCAGTCTGGTGAGTGGATTGTATGGGTTAAATCTAGAGCTTACGTGTCGTTTGTAAACAATTTCTCGGCAGTGCGTGAGTGCAAAGCGAGGTCCTCGTGAACCAAGATTTGTGTGGACCCTAACATAAAAATACCCGACTGAGTTTTGTTGCTGGCTATTCTCGGTGTAAGACGCGAGGAACCCTTTTAAACTTGGCTTTTAAGTCGTAAATTTTATCACCAAATTGTTAAATGATTAAAAAAATATATTCACATTACACATATGACGTTCATAAGTGCTTATAAAAAGTGTATATGAAAAAAAGATTTTGATTTTAAATGTCCTAGCTGATACGACAGTATGACCACTGCGTATGTGTCGCCGAAGTCTTCTCTAACCCTAACCACTGGCTGGACCGATTGTGATAAAATTGTGGTGGGTTACAGGTGACGGACGAGGGCATCCGCCTCATAGACCGGGACCCGAGCGGGTCGGGCTGGTCGCTGGCGGCGCAGTGGGCGGTGGGCGGCGCGCGCGCACTTTCGGTGGTGGCGTGCTCGGAGACGCGCATTGTATTGATTAACTATTACTATTTTAAAAAAACCCCTATTTTTTATGAAATAAACCCATTTTTAAACGATAGAACAGTTTTTTCTTGCGATTTTTTTACAGTTAGGTTACTTATGTCTTATAAAGTTTAATGGTTATATATGTGCTTTAGAATGCTTGTAACCATTGGGTCACTTATATTTTATTAAAATATTGGCTGGTAAGATTAAATGCTTCGAATTAAAAAAAAAGTTCTCTAATTATAGG
Source organism: Charaxes varanes (assembly GCA_024363005.1). Classification (NCBI taxonomy): domain Eukaryota; kingdom Metazoa; phylum Arthropoda; class Insecta; order Lepidoptera; family Nymphalidae; genus Charaxes; species Charaxes varanes. Next base: position 11,912 of record JANCMC010043329.1, read on the forward strand.
TAGCGCCACGCTTGTAGTCCTTTTGGCCTGCAGCCGAATTGTGCTGGCGTGTCCGCGTACCAGTACCTCTTTCTTATAAAATATTGACACTGAGAAATGTCACTAGTTTACTAACGTAGAGTATAAAGTTTGTGTTTAGCACATAAAATATTTTATTTTATTTCTTTTTCAAACATGATACGTACTCATGCTATGGGTTTTAACTGAAAACAACACTATTATTAAGATACATTTAACATTTTAATATAGCTTTAACTTGGTTTTGGGCCATAAATAAATAAATCGTGAAATAAGTGAGCGATTATATAATGCTGTGCCCTTCTATTTATACTTATTTATTTAAAACTATTATAAATAATTGCGTAACTTAGTGGGTTTCAATGAAAATAGAAAGGCATCACTAGGCTTGTTTATTTGTAAGCAGTATCTCTACCGATACAAATATTATCTAATAGACTACAATACAAAAACATGGCTTAAGAAATACAAAAGAAAATAAAAACCACAGTACTGACTAAGAAGCTGTATGAAATAATACTTTTCCTTAAAACAAATAAAAAAATAATCATTGAATATAAACTTGTCTGTTAGTGACGGTCTGTTGTGCCGAAATAAAACTTATTTTATTTCAATATTTTTAAAAGCCTTAATAGTAATTGTTAAAAATTGTATCCGAAAATTCGCGTTTAAGATTACAAATACGATTTCCAAAGTTTTTTTTTTTTGTACGGAATGTTAGTATAGTTATTTTTGTATACAGAGTTATTAGAAAAAAGTTAACAACGGATAAACTTAGACCTAAAAGAGATCTCTTCCAGCTGTCCTTTGAGTGTTTAAGACAAATAGTGATAAATATAAAAAAAAAATCTTTATTCAAATAAATCAGTACAAACTTCTTATGAAAGTATAGAGATTGTGTATTAAGTATTTTTATGGTTGATGATAAGTCATTATTTTGTTTATACGATGTTTTATCAGTTAGGGTAGCAAAATCGCGTTTTGATATGTATTTTACACTATGTTGAATTTTTGCAATCTTATTGTACCTGATATATTCATTCATATACACAAAGTAATTACTTTTTCTTTCCATAAAATTACAAAATTAAAAGTATAAGCTACAGGACTCAAAGGTTTAGTATTCATAATTACGTACAAATCCTTTGCATGCTTTGAAATGCTTAGCTCAACGGCCACTTGAATCGATTCCCTACGCGATTTGTACATAAACGGCGAGACCGACGGACCCTCCGTCTAGCTGGGGTGAAACGCGTGACCTTCGTGCACCCTTTCCGGTACGTACTTATTCATTACCTACAATGCAATTGGCGCGCAAACACAGCTCTATATGCAAGCTGAGATAACATAAAAAACACGCTAGAAGAATCTATTAATCGTAAATCATCGATAATGACGTAGTGCGGTGACACATGTTGTGCCTGTGAGGAGTTCGAGACACGCGAAGCACTGGCCGAGTCTCAGTCAAACCGCTCGCGCCAACCGCGCAACACGCATCCGCGTCCGCTCCGCAGCAGTCATGAAGTTGCTAGTGTTTGTCGTAATCGTCGCCGCTGCGGCTGCACAAGAGAAGCCGCTTCCGCCCGCGCACCGCGAACAATTTCGTGTCATATATGAGTGGAAAACTATCGACTTCGAGTGGGAATCGCCGGGAGACCGCGAGACCCTACTCAACACCAGCCGCTACATCCCCCAAAATGTTCTAATATCGGGAATCAATTACCACAAAGATAAAATATTTTTGACGCTCCCGCGAATGCTGGACGGTGTTCCGGCGACCCTCGCCTACATCTCTGCCCACCAAAACGATACAACAGCACCGAAATTGAGACCGTTCCCCAGCTGGAAGGATAATATGATCAGCCAATGTGACGCTCTACAGTTTGTGCAAAATATCGAAATCGACCGCAACGGTATCATGTGGATTTTAGACAACGGCCGTGTCGGTACGTTAACGCAGAACCCGGTGGAAAAGTGCCCGCCCTCGATCGTTTTGATTGATCTGAAAACTGGAGAAAATAAATTGGAGCGCATCCCGCTGCCCCCTGAGGTAACAAATCCTAGCACTACATACTTGAATGATCTTGTAGTTGACAATCGTGACGGTGATTACGCGTACATAACCGATAATAGCGCCGTGGACCCTGGTATAGTCGTCTTTCGACTGAGCGATAAGAAATCCTGGAAATTGCGAGACAAGCGCTCAATGACTTCGGTTCAAGAAGCCGCAATTTTCCGTATCAATGGTACCACAGTCAGTCTGCCCGTGAATGTGGATGGCATTGCTATGGGACCGCAGTTCCTTACGGAAAATGAAACTGTTGACCGAACTGTTTACTACTGCCCACTTTCCAGTTTTAACATGTACGCAATTAACGCGTCTGTCCTAAGAAACGAGTCTTTGGCCGCCAAAGGCGACGGTGCTCTCCGTCCTTACGTAGTCAATCTCGGAACCAAGCCCTCACAAACGGACGGAATGAAGATGGACTCGACAGGTGTACTCTTCTTCGGTCTGATTGGTAACTCTACAATAGCGGAATGGAATACGTCAGTTAATTTTAACGTCGGCCTACGTACAATAGCTCGTGATCCAAACTACATCCAATGGGTTGACCGCTTCACATTCGACGACCGCGGTAACATCTATGTCGTTATAAACAGGCTGTACAACTTCGTGAAGAACCAAGTGTCAGTGGACAATGTTAACTATAGGATTCTAAAGTCATACACTGGTCTGCAGAGTTACGTGTTTGCCGAAGATCTTTCTCCGCCGAAGCCCCCACACGATGCGGCATCAGCCCCAACTTTGGCCGCGTCCTTGCTGGTGCTCGCCCTAGCTCATCTATTCGCTTAGTCCTAGTTGAGTCGGTCATCGCCTTGACCCAAAGTCACCTAAGCGACGCTCGGACTGATGCGTGTAACATTACCAAATATTAAGAGTTACCTTGACCTCGCGGTCTTTCCAGTGATAATACGCAATGTAGATAGCTTTGTATATTATTTTGATATGTATAAATATAAGTGTATTATGGTGGTGACGACCTTTGTTCGGAGGCGGATTGAAGACGATCCTATCGGGGCATGTGGCACAAAAGGTCGGGGACGCTACCAAATGCCGCGCACAACAATCGACATTCCATCTCTGTAAAACAAACGAATGTGCATGCTCGCACAAAGATATGAAAGATTATAATTATTTAATATGTTATCTGTAAGACGAAAGCCAATGATCTAATAGTAGTTTTCTTCTTCAGTTTTAATCTGCTCCTATAAAATACATTGGAAAGCTAATTTATTTATGTCATATCATTATTGTAGTAACATTATGTAGTGATAATTTTATTAACGTAGTGTGTGTAACACAGAATGTGCAGGTAACATGTATGTATATATGATTGGATGTGTGGAACTTGTAATAAACATGTTTATGACATACTATTTGATGTTTTATTTGCATCTTCACTGGCTTACCTTAACGTATTCATATTTACAGTATTGACAAATGTAGTCATTGCTCACTTAATCTATTGTACATTTCAGTACTATGTATTCTTTAAATAAGTTACCAGTATTTAAAAAACTTTGATTTTTTGTCAGTCGTCTGAGTTTATGTTTGCCTAGAGTAATTTAGGGAAAGCTTCAAGCGATTTTGACATAGAAAAGGTCCTAGTATTTTGTTTAGGTTAATTTTTTTTTACAAAAATTTCCGTGTGAGAATTTAAATACCAATCAAAGTTTGTATTTACATAAAATTAAAAACTGTTGAATGTTTTTTGTGGTCGTCACATACTAGTACTTTTCAAATAATCACGTAAATTTTACATAAGCTAATTTACTTTGTTAGCCAACGCAAGTCCTTCATAACACTAATAATGTGCTATTTTTATAAGTAAAGTTTCTAGAGCGTGATTCGAGACTAGAAATGCTGAAATTTTCTCTAACACTGAATGTTAAGTTGTATTTTGTAACAGCAATACTAACCTCGGTTTAATTATTTAAATTGAGTTAGTTTAACTGATGCTGTTAGAGATAACAATAGTAACGCCAGAGTTCAGTGGTAAAAGTAGACAATTTTTAGGGTTCCGTTGTACTACAAGGAACCCTTATATTTTCACTTTGTCTGCCTGTAAGGTGGTCCCCCTAGCATTTTCAAACTATTTGACGTAGAGACTTGGAATTTTCCATGTTGATAGAAAATGCTTAAAACTTATTAGGAAATTTTTTCTGAACGAAATCGGACAACAACTTTTGCAGTTATTTAACAAATACGTTTTTAGCGTATTAGATACGGAATACGGATACAATCCCACGACTAATATCACTCAGTCAGACCTAGAATAGGTTACCCATCTGTCATCCGGTCGCGGTAAGAACTGCTTAACCTAGCGATCGATACAAAAGCCATCTCAAATTCATGAAATTCACGCCTGATAGGCATCAAAAGATTTGGACTTAAAATCTTTCGATATTTACAGATAAGTTTGATTTGTAACGTCATCTCATGAATATAACAAATTTAATACGATTTGGAGATGGTAACATTATTTCAACACCATAAAAGACTAGGCAATGTTAGGCAAAAAAACTTTCGTGCATTTACTGTTTAAAAAAATCCATATATAGTCCTCTTTGTCATATAAAAAAACATTGTTACTTCTATACCTATTTTGTCTATGATTAAACATAACTATGGTAGATTTAACAGACTTTATACGTACCTATAGAAAGTTGTTTATTTCTCTCTGTAATAAACAAGTTTTCATATAAATACTAATTTGTTTTCTCGACTCTAATAATACAGCTGATGAAGTTAGTTTGTTAGTTCATAAATAAGATAAGATTTTCAGAAGTAATCAGAGCAGGTAATAAACCTGCTACGGACGGATACATTTCGTATATATAAAGATAAATAGATAAAATTGCTATGTCTGTTCTTAGAGTCGAAACAACAACCTACGTATAATGTGTAGAAAGACATTCTCTGACTTTCATGTTTAAGCCATTATCGCCAAAATAATGAACTACACTGGAACGTTACCGGGAAAAGGAAAGGAAACGGTAATGTGGACAATATTACAGGATAATAGAATGTAGTAAATAGTAAGTAACCCAACGTTCGGGCAGGACAACGGACGCCGGGTCCGCTAGTATATAATAAAAAGATAGGAAATGATGACGAAATCTATTAAGATAATTTTAATACATTCAGGATAAGAAATAATAAAAAAGTAAAAAAGAAAACTGAGGGCGACAAATAACCCTATCAACCGGTCGCAGCAAGAGCAAATTAACCTAGCGATCGACTCAAATGCCGACCACTGATTAGGCCACGACCTTCTCACATAGATAATTAGACACCTATCTCCAAGTAATTATTTTACAATTGTGGCCCACGAACATCTAATTTCTTAACGATGTGGTCCGCCAGCATCTCAATTTTTAAAGATCCTTGCTTGCCAAACGGTTGCCATCCTCTCTTTAAGACAATCTAAAAACTAACTAACTGAAGCAGCTGACAAGGCGTACTAAACAACAATTTATTTTTTATTCATTCAACTTTGTATATATATGTATACTCGACTAAGTAATTGGTTTGAGACGCTAAGGTCGAATGTCGTTTGCACGTCAATTAGTTAAAAGGCCTATTTAAGCTTGTTATGCATTACGTTAATTTCTAACAATAGCCTTTAACAAAATTTTCTTTAGCTAGGAGCTGTCAACCAAAATGGTAAAGCACTTTCTTGGTCGAGTATACTCGCATGGATAGTTTTAGTACACAATATCGATGCCAGCCGTTAACTAGGTAAGACACACAGACAAGGCAAATGTTTGCCGTAAAGTTACGTTCAGACGGCACGTTTTAATTTTATTATTGCAACAAACATCAATTTAAGAACATTGTACGGTTGCAACAATGTATAGCTGATAGTTACAGTGATAAACAATTTTGACCTGATTCGTATAGCTGATAGGTGAACAGTGTATTGTAGAAGGATACGTTAAGTTATAATTCCGAATACGTATACGTGAATAATGCCAACCCGATGAATATCTGATAACCCGAGGAATATCTTACAAAGAAGAGTTTCACTTCTTCTTCTTCTTGTTGTGTCGATGGCGCATCAAACGGTTCCGTATCAAAACTCAGCCATGCGAAAAGCATTATCTGTGGCTCGCCTCGTACACAGGTGGCAGGGCAAGAAGATTTCACAACTGAAAAATAGAAAATAAACCATGTCAAAACCATGTCATGGGCTGGTTGTAGAGGAAGTTTTTGCGTTGTTTGGTGAACAATTTTTTTTTAATGTTACAAGCTGCAAACAGGCAGGCAATAGACCTATGTAACCACCAACGCTCACTGTTTTTTTTTTTACGTTGTTAGCAATAGACTATTATTATTATTATGATATTATGTATATTTTGACAAACAAAGACCATTCTTCAAATCTAAATGCCATTTATAAATTTCTTAAACTGCACTTATTATATCATTAAGTACAGAAACAAAGAGGGATGTCATAATGGTTATTGAAACCGTTACGTCTGATGAAAGTCTAAGCCTTTGTTCAGACAAGGTGGGAACCACGCGTTTTCAAAATCGCGTGGAAACTGCGCGGTTCTTATATAGACTAGCGCTTAATAATCGCCGTCGTCTGAACGCTCACGATTTTGCGATGTCAAAACATCCCGCCGTGTCTGAACAAAGGCTTAGACAAGCAAACTGTACAAATGCAGCGATTACCGTCAGCTGTTTGCTTTAATTAATCCATCCTTACGTTTTGCGGAGGTCGTCCGTATAAAAACCCTTGTACTGACCTGAATTACAACGTAATGTCCCATGGCTATGGGTTATTTGAGTCATAAATTTTGACAATAGTAAACCTAGTAAATACAATTTCTTTTATGCCGAAGCCAGGCATATCTGAAAGGGTTTATACATTTTTCTCCTTGAAGACTACAAAGTACTACAAACTTGACACAGCTTTTTTTTTTTTTTTTTTTAAAATGGAAGGAGCCCCCGCCTAAACCCAGGTCCCTTTCTAAAGCACAAGGCGGGCTTCTCCTGTTAAAAAGGCATTCAAGATATGAGCGTGTTCTTTTGTTTAAGGTCCCTGAGTTGATCTGAAACGCCAAAATATTAACCAAAAATCCTCAGTGAACTCCTTACCAAGTCAACCGATATACATGAAAGTTGGAATTTATATGTAATTTAAACCAATGGTAGAGATAGGATAGATTTTATTTGTAAAAATGACCGTTTGTAATTTTGCTATTTTTAATCCTGCTATTTTCTATTTTTGATATTACAAGGGGTAAACGAGCAGGCGTTAAGCGACTACCGATGCCCATGGACATCTGCACCATCAGAAGGTTCGCAGACGCGTTGCCGGCCTTTTAATAGAGGTTCAGGCCAACGGGAACTCTCACAAACCGAACAAAATGCGACAAGAATACCATCACTTGACGTGACAGCATTGCCGCCACTTCACACCGATCCTATGTGAGAAAGACGTACTGCAACCCGGAAGCGCCAGACCAATTTGGCTGCAGACCGAAAGTACTACAAACATGGTGCTACCTCTAATATACTTGTACTTTTCTTATAATATACTCATATGTATATATTAAACTTTTAATTAATCCATGGCATTCGTTCACGCGGGAATAATTCGTGCCCCTAAACGATACCAAGCGTTAAATACTTGCTAAAGTCGGGACACAACCCGTGTAATTGTCTTTAACACAGTTATAAAAAATCACGGCCGGGAACGGACGTGCCGGGGTTTGATAAAACTGTGTTTGTTATTTGCGCTTTAATGGCTGAACGGTGGAAAAGGTGGACTGGAATCTTTAACGACTCAGTTCTATCTCCTACCTTGTTTGGCTATAGTCGTATCCACTGATAGTTAAACATTAACGCCTATATGAAATGATTATATTAGACTATCAAGAATATGATTATTCTTAGTATTCTATAACAAACAAAAACACCTATTCCATCTATATATATATAAATAACATTGAAATGTTTGTTTGTAAAGTCGAAATTATGTATTTTACTAATATGTCTGTCTGGCTGTCTGTTCCGGGTAATTAAGGGCTGAGTCGATTTCAACGTGACTTTCACTGTCAGATAGCTGATGTTACATGGAATAAATTAGGCTGTTTTGTTTTCGAAATATAGTTAGGGTTTCGCAAAAAACTAAAAAAAATCCCTCAAAATTCTTTTCAACAAAAACACAGAATTTTTGCGGACAAAGTCGCGGGATACAGCCAGTTATCAGTATTATGCAATGAATCAGTATGCTCAGTCGGCACAGATAAGAGCCATAAATGAAGGGCTACTTTTCAGTTATTTGCACTTTCACTCTGGGTAGCAAAAAAGTATAGGGATTGGATTCGCAAGTGCCGCTGGGAGTAATTAGTGCCCCAGATGAAATAGAACACCACAGCTCTGAGCACCTGCGAAGGGTCCAAACGTGATCATCTATTTGCGATAACAATAATAACGTTCTTTATGTTATTAATATAATAAGTATTTATTATAAAAAAATACATTTGTAACATTTTTTATTTCATCATACATATTATGTAACGCCGTTTTTAAAAATCACGTTGATTGGGATTTTATGACACGCGTGAACTCCATTGGGAATAATTTGTGCCCCAGACGAAATACAACACCACAGCTCCGAGCACGTGCGAGGGGCCAGACATAATCGTCTACTTGCGGTAACAATATGACGCCCTTTATTCGAGCACCCTGATTAATAAATAAATAATAGTATTTGCGGACTGCGCAGAGATCGTACTCTCCGTCGCGTTTAATTAAAACTATTGTTTCTTTTGTAACAAAACCATGCTAGAATTCATTCATGTTAATTTACAGTTCCAAGAATGTATGCGGGTTTAGATATAATTGGCTGCTTGCGGTAACGATATGACGATATTTATTCGAGCACCCTGATTGATAAATAAATAAAATTATTAATATTTTTATCAGTTAAGGAGGTCGTGGCCTAAACAGTGGTCGGCATTTGAGTCGATCGATAAGTTAAGTTGCTCTGGCTACTACCGGGTAATAGATGGGTGACCCATTCTAGCACTGCTTTATATTTGATATCCGACCTCCTCCGTGTTTCGGAAGGCACGTAAAACCGCTCGCTATGTTACGTACTAGTGCCAGCCAGGATCAGTCCGTCCGACGGCGTCCACGATCGAAGACGCCGCCATACTGTTCTTGTATCATCTGTCCGTAACACCGTTAGTCCCATTACCAAATTCTTTTACATGGTGCGTACCTTAAAGCGGTCATCCTTGAGCAGGCTTGCGCTGGATTTCCTTCCCTTCCCGCCGGTGTCCCGCAGACGAGAGGCGAGGTCCCGGTTGATTTTGGGCAGGTCGTCGCCCACCACCATGCGCGCGGGTCGCTCCTGTTCGATCCTCTCGCGCACCTTCCGACGCTTGTACTCCTCGAAGGCGAAAGGATCGGCGATCGATTTCGCCCTCTTGTACAGGCGGACATCCACGAAATATCTGAAACGAATATGTATCAATTGTTATTACTCCTTAGAGTCTATATTTCCCACTGCACGGCAACCCTCTTTCCATATGGTTCTGTATAAGGCTATGCGTTGCCATTCTCCATTAAACAACCCAAGACCTTCCTCAATCCCATTCTTGGTCTGCCATGAGGTCGTTTCCGATCTGGGATCCATAAAGTGGATATTTTGGCCCAAAGATCATCCGACATGTCCAGCCTGATCATATATATAAATACACATTAAAATAATGTATATATTTTTGATTAGTCTATGTCCCACCCCCATCTTAGACCTTTCTTTCCTGTCTGGGCAACTTGGATCAACGTCTTTTCTGCAAAGGCATCCAGTCACCACCTCTTCCTCGACCTACCTACCTAAAGTAATATAGGATGTTGTAAAATAATAGCAACTTTTTTTGGCGTTTTCTATAGGACCTTGCCGTCCAAAAATATTCTTAAAATTTCAAACAAAAAAATCCTTTTACTTTACCCACATTAAACTAACTACCATAAAGTATTTCTTAGCCATGCCTATTCTGAAATCCTAGATACAATACCACCATAGGCAGGTATTGAATATATAAAAAATAACGATATTCCATGAATTACAGACTTATATATTTCATATGCTCACCCGTGCATATAGGCCCTTAGCAGGTTGGAGCCCAACAGGTGGTCCAGACCCAAAGACTGCAGCTCCTGTTTGGTCACGAACTTGTAGTCGTCATATACAGTTTGAGAGGCAGAACTTTCCAGTTCCTCTGTAAGGTTGTCTAAGAAGGCACACCATCTAGGGGCTGGACCTGCAAACATAGATTTAAAAAATATATGTTTTCATTAGACACAAGAAATGTAAACATGGAATCAAATCAAAAAAAATTATTTAAAATATTAGAAAAAAAATCCTTTCAAAAAGACCTAAACATGAATTTTAATATTTTCTTTTATGTTATAGGGGGCAAATGAGCAGGCAGCCAGTTGCCTTCCATCTGATCTTGTGTGAGAAAGAGATCCTGGTACCCGGACGCGCCGGTCCAATTCAGCTACAAGTGTACATTCTACCTCTAAGAAAATTAAATTGGCTCAACTTAAATGGCTCACAGAAAACAAACGGAAAGAGAAAGACATATTATAGGTAAGGTATGGCACAGTCTTCATGATAATTTCTTAAAAATACCATGATGGAAGAAATTGTTATGTCCACAATTTTACTTTTGATTATACACATTATAAAAAAAGTTCCACTAACCTAGTGAAGGTATGTAGTGAATTTGCATTTTCTGGTCCTCAACCGCCATCATAGTTAATCCAGTGTTCGGTATCACGCAGAGATCGTTGAAATCAACAGATGATTCTATATTTGTGTATTGTTTACCCTGTAATGAAAATTTTTGGATGACTAATACTTAGGAGTTTAAAAATTAAAAATCTGTAGAAGTATATAACAAGAATTTATGAACAAAAAAATCCAATTCTTTAATAAACTATAATATGATTTATCTATGTACTAGCTGTGCCCACGACTTCGTCCGCGTAAAACTGCAAGTTCTTTTTTTTAATTATTCATTGTCTGAGACTAAAATAAACATACATATGTATTTGTACTCCAGTGAGCTTTGGAGCGTACCATTCTGGGTCTAAAGCTCACCGACAGAATAAAAAACACAACACTGTGCTCCAAAACACAAATTGCCAATATAGTGCTAGAATGGGTCACCCATCTATCACCCGGTTGCAGCCAGAGCAACTTAACTTAGTGATCGACTCAAATGTCGACCGCTGATTAGGCCACGACCTCCTCCCTAAGCTTCGGTGTAGACATACCGGGTTTGTTTGATATCTAACTCATGGGGCGTGTAATAAATGATATTTTCTATTTGTGTTTAAGCCCGGCTTAGCCGGGATAGACGTTGGTTTTCAGCATGAAAGAACTAAGCTGCAAAATGTACGTACCATTACATAATATCCATTGCGGATTTTGATATTTTATATCATAGTTGTGGCAAACCATTCGCACAATGAAGAGGTATTTGTTTAAGATCGAAAATAATATGATAATGTTTTTGATACTTGTAACAATACTATCAATTATTTATTATTTTAACGTCGAAATATTTTTTACTACTTGCATATAACTATACGATACATATAGTGAAAATGCAAATTAAAACATTTTTCTCTGTCGGCCTGTCTGTCTGTTTGTTCCGGGTACTCTCAGAAACGGCTGAACCGATTTGAATGGGACTCACTGGTAGATAGCTAATTTATGTAATAACTAAGACTACTCTGCGTTTAGCTGAATAATTAGAGTTCCGCACAAAAAATAAAAAAATCAACACTGAATTCACGTGGGCGAAGTCGCGGGTTCGTTTGCAATATATTGTTCATGACTAATATTAAGGTATAAATGTTTTTAATTAAATTTTATTCGCCAAACCAAAATTTGTTTGCAAATTTTTGCATCCTATTGAAATATATTTCTTACTGTAGCTTAATGATAAACGGCATACAGAGGCCGTTTACAGGAGACGCAGGTTTAAATCTAGCATGGTAAATATCTCAAATTTATCAAGCATTAAATTATATTTTTGTTACAGTGAAACCTAAAAAATGCATGCATGCATGTTATGCATGTTAAAAATCTGTATTTGATCTATAAAAGCGTCGCATATTTTTGTATCCAGAGTTTTTCCTGGATTTTATACAAACAAACATGTGACAATATTTTTGTATCCATATTAATGTTCATGTATACACTCTGTGTACACACAGAGCAATTTCCTAAATAACCTCTCTCTTTGAATACAAACGACTATGTAACGTAGTTTCAAATTCAATATGTGTTTCCCAAATACCGACCGGATTAATCCCGGAAAACTTTGATAACTGAACTTTACTGAAACGAAAAATTTTCAGTAATTATTTTTTGTCCATTAAAAGATATGTACTGAAAGGCCGGCAATGCAACTGCTTGCCTCCTGATCGTGTAGATGTCCATGGGAGTCAGTAAGCACTTAGCTGCCTGCTGCCTGCTCGTTTGCTCCTTTGTAACAAAAGAAAAGGTATGTCAAAAAAACTGTGGCACTTCGGGAACGCCGACAGAAGTGAATACTTTAACATAACGAGGTGTGGGTAACGGTAAGGGTGGTAACAGTGTCGTGAGTTCAATGGCTGTTTTCTCATGTCAAAAAATGCCCAGTGCCCAAATAAATTTACACTTTAAAACATACACAAAAACATAAACACATACAGCAATGCTGTCGCCTCAAGTGATGATATTGTTGTCGCGTTTCGTTCGGTTTGTGAGACTTCCGTTTGCTAAAGTTCGTCATTAAAGGCCGGCAACGCATCTGCTTGCCTCCTGGTCGTGCAAATGTCCGTGAGCGTCAGTAGGCACTTAGCTGCCTGCTACCTACTCTTTTGCCCCTTGTAACTTAAAAAAAAGTTAAAGTGTCTGAGCTGTACCAACGAAGCGAGCAAAGTCGTGGGTATAACCTAGTGTACGATATAAATAAGCTTTATAATTCCCAGTAAACCCGACAAGGTTCGTACTCCAGTATACCTAATATAGAAAACACGTTTTCCCTTAATGGACACCTCACCTGTTTTGAATTACAAGCCAATTTTCTACAGAATTGAATGGCTACGTGAATATCATAATACCGAGAACGAAGTTTTACTTTAACTATGTTCAAAAACAACTATTACTCGCTAATAAAATGGGTAAAATAAAAGTAGAAATTTCTATTACGAAAATTATTTACCTCTTATACCGTTGAAGGTCTCTATACTTATAGTTATTTCGTGGTGTACTTATTTGGTGCAACTGAGTTAATAAAAAAACCAGAGAATTTAATATAGTGTTGATCTTTAGATATGTATGTACATAAATGTGGGAACAAAATTCGGGTTCGAATATTTGTTTAAAATTAAAATTAGGTGTCTCAAACCTATTGCCAAAATATTTAGCGTGTACGTCACTTCTATGGGGAAGCAAACTCTGCAGATAGCGGTTTTCTCGGCCTCGCTCGCGAACCGCTACTTTACGTTTAGATAGGCTTAAATATGCCAAAATATTGTAATAACTATAACTAGTCCAAATTCGACCGTCAAATTCCTTATATGTATTTTATAATAGTAATATGTGTAAGTGACAAGCGGGACACGACCTAGGTTGATGTGGGCGTGAATAAAAATATTATGTCTACATTTTATATTATTGTTTCGGCGCCTTCCACTCAAAACCCGCGTCAGATTCGTTAATGCCTAGATATTACGGAAGCGATAAGAGATGGGCGCTCGCTACTTATTCATAGACGACTTTACATTTTAAAAGTAAAACCTAGAAAGTAAATAACAAGTAAAGGAAACAGTTGGTTGCAAGACACTATAAGAACTTTTATAATATCACCAGTGAATCCTATAGGTACAAGACGTCACATGTTTTCCCTAACAACGGAAAGTTCATTTTTTGTAGATATAGAGTCAATTATGATGTCTTAACACCACGGTCGATCTTTCGATGCGTTGTTGTAATTTAATAAAGAATATTATTTAATAATGTTGTTTAATTTTTTGCAGTAGTTTGATTTTCTCCTTCTTTAACAAGATTTCTGTAGAAGAAGCAGTTATCTCCAGTGTTCCTAAATAGATAGATTCGACTTTGAAACCATCAAAAAAAGTATACTCATTTGTCAAACACCAGCCTTTTGGTTAAGATTTGTGAGGTAGTTAATAAGTACCACTAGTTGTCAATGGACGTTGGCAACTACTTACAAGATGCACTTCCAGCGATGAGAAGCGATTCATTCCGCTCTACATTAAATGCGGAAATTTAATAGAATAAAAGGGAGTTGGTATTGGAGAGCTCCCAAAATCTACAACTTCCGGGGTTAAACTTACCTTTCAAAAAGTTGCTCTCGATGGGTCAGCAGGAAGTACTGTTTCCCCTTATTAATGTTGGCAAGCGTCTTAGAAACCAATTTAGCTCTCTCCTTCCTACGAATGTTTGCCTATGCTGATATTTATCAATCCCAGCACTTTTATTGACAATAACTTTGTGTACCTACATTTTAATTGTATAATGCCGGAGTCAGACATAGCTTCATTTGAATGATCATTGCTATGATCATGTAGTGTGGCTGGGGACTTTGTGTAGCTGCGCAAAGTTTTGTAGTCTTAAGGACAAAGATGTACAAACACTTTAAGCTATGTCTGGCTCCGGCATAATAAAACATCAATTTATCTCGGTCCTATACGGTCTGTTACTGGTAATTTTTAAACGTGACCATTTTATTACATTTATAGCAAAAATGTACCCTTTAGTTGTGTTCCGAAGTATGTACATATGGTGCATTTATTATGTATAAACTATTTCCAAAAAAATCAATCCTTCGGAACCTTCAACTCCCGATTTTTCCCAACATTATGTCAGGACGTTGTCAAGATTTGTTATTTTGCCGCTAAGTCAAAATGCAGAACTTTTATCTAGTATCCTATTTAAGCGTGTTAGTTTTTCATCAGACTCGGCAAACATTCAGGCGGAAGTGAGTAAATACGTATTTGAGATGCATATTTATTTTGTGTAGTTGAATATTCGTGTGGGAGGTACTGAGCCAACTATGATGTACTTACTTGTATAAACACCTAAATTGTTCAATAGAACATTTTTATGTGGAGCGTAACACTTAAAGACATAGATCTATAGAGAAAAAAACTAAACTACAGTTTCTATAATCTGTTACCGAATAAATAAAACACAGTCTATTCTTAAAATGGAATTAGAATTCAGGAGGAGTTCACATTGTAATCCGTCACGTTATTCTATTACGGGGAAATCCTGAAAGTACCAAATATCCAAACACGCCACAACT
>JANCMC010043336.1:0-18426 GCA_024363005.1 Charaxes varanes
GTTAGTAGACAGTCGCTGTGAAAGGATTTTTAATAGCACTACATTTAAGGGGTCTAAGGGTTCTCGCAGGGTTTTTTTTTTCTTTTAAGAATAGTGTATTATCCATTTTTATGTATTTATATATTTTCAAAAAATATTTATTAGTGTATATAGGTGGTTGTTACCTATGACACAAGCATTACTTGTCAACCTTAGGAACAGACGTCCGTGTGTCATATAGTCCTATATATTTATTTAATTCCTATTAGTCCTATTTATGTAATGTAATTTAAATGTACCTTTTTTACTTTAGAAAGCTTTCCGAAATATATTGTTTTCTCTAGAATCCCTTACTCGTAAAGGAATTCTTTATTTACAGTAGAAATCCTTGGACAGACCTAAACAAATAATTGTATTTGCTTCCATTAGTCAAAGGGCAGATTGAAATGCTTTGGGCGTCACCAATTGAATTTAGGATTCCAGTCAACCTCTTGTACTATGGAAAAAGCTGGAAAATCTAATTTCTTTTTTAAATCCGCGAATAAAAAAAAAGAAATTTCACAAAGACAAGGTTTACTAAATACTAGTAGTTACCCGCGACTTTGTCCGCGTAAAATGAGGAACATTTTTAGCGTGATGTTGTATAGCCTATAGCCTTCCCCGATAAGTGGGCTATCTAAACTGAAAGAATTTTTCAAATCAGACCAGTAGTTCCTGATATTAGCGCGTTCAAGCAAACAAACAAACACTTCAGCTTTATATATTAGTATTGAAAACGTACTAATTTTTAAGAACTTTTGAAGGCAGTGTGTAAAGGAGCCACGCCTTAAACAATTTTTCTCTCTTTTTATTTATAAATTTTAGCAAACTTAATTGTTTATTTCCTATTAGTTTTGTATTTCTACGCAGTAATTAATTTGCCAATTCCATTACTATTTCTTTAAATCATTCTTTGATATTTTGGTAATAAAATTAAAAGCTAAGAGGATTTCTCGTGCCCTGTACTGAGAAGAGCACACAAAGTCATACGTATACATTATACAATATAGTGTACTAGCTTCAACCTGTCACTTCGTCCGTGTTATTTTCTTTGAATTTCATAGCAACTTTAAACCCCTATTACACCCTTTTTCAATAGTAAAGAGTAGAGAAAGTAGCCTATATCCTTTTCCAAGATTCAACCTATCTTTATTCCGAAATTCATCAAAATCGGTTCAGCGATTTAGGTGTGAGAAGCAACAGTTTCTTTCACATTTAAAACATTAATGTGGATTTAGTATGCACATAATGCAGAAAACATTACCTTTATTTGTTCAGTAATGAGGTTATCGCTCACCATTTCGCTACGTATGTATGTATGTATGTACATACGTAACGTCATATACACGTAATCCGTGCATTGTATAGGAAAAAGCTTTGAAACCATTGTATTCATAATAAATCACGCGTAACCTGTAATCGTGACTGTTGTCAGGAAGTGGGTTATCAGGAAGATATAGCTTTTTCGTGGAATCATTATTCCCTATCTATATGTCTATTCAAATACTAGCTGTGCCCCGCGACTTTATCCGGAACTTTGTCACGGCTAAACAGCTGAAACTATGGATTTCGGAATAGAGATAGATCGGACTTTGGAGAATGATATAGGCTACTTTTTGTCGCGAAATTGAAAATTAAAAGCGGTGAAACAGGGATTAAAAGTTTGTATGGAAGATCACAACGTAGACGAAAACGCGGGTTGACGCCACTATCTGTATAAACATGGCGTAATAATTTATATTAAGTGGGTGAAAGTCCGGTCGAAAATAAATATAAAAACTGTAAATCAAATTTTATAGTAATTCAAAGTTATTATCAGCCACTAATCAGTATATCGTTAGTTGCAATTTATGGTTTCGTCATTATTTATTTAACTAGTCGTAAAACGTTAAAATTATTAATTAGTCTTCCCCCGCTCAAGAAAATCTTCGCACGCCCTCGTTATATCTCATAAACAGTCAAATAATTGATAGAATCAGACGTTACTTTGCGGAAATCCATGACCACCATTGGAAAGTCAGTGTAGTGCTGGGCTTTGGTGAAGGATTCAGTGGTGTAGCTTTCGGGTTTATAAATTTAACTTTAAATATTGAAAATTTTAATAATATTAGTTATATATTAGGTTGTGATATTATTTCATATGTATATTTGGAATGGAACTCGGCCTGAATCCTATTTCGACTACGGCCTTGATCCAATATAGGGGTAGCAACAAGTTATCCTTGATACGTGATCTTATTTATTGGATATGCCGACGCATGCATTTTCAATGAAAAAATCAAATACAAAATATGTATATATGTATTTGACTTAAAATGAAAAAGGATATAACACCACTTTTAATATTAAAGCGTGTGTATTTAGTACTTTTTTCTTGTTTCGCCTATTTTCGTAAATGATGAAATGAAATTTTGAATATTTTTGCTAGTCCTAATGCCGGAGCCAGATATAGATTCATTTGAATGATCGTGTAGTGTGTCCGGGGACTTTGTGTAACTGTACAAAGATTTGTAGTACTTTGTGGACTTCAAGGACAAAAATGTACAAACACTTTGAGCTATGTCTGGCTCCGGCATAAGAACTAGTCTCGCATCGTGCTAGAATGTATTGAATTTCAAAGAGAGTGGCTCAAGCTAACAAGCTGTAATTATTGCAATCTCATTGGACTTCTAACAGCTTGTAATAAAAATGTAATTACTGTCCGGTTTTTCTAGGATAGCACTTTTTCAAGTGAAACTTGTAACCATGATTGTGAATGTTTTTTTAAAGATAGTTTTATATGAACTTTAAAAACTCAGCGATGCAAACATTTCATATTATAGCTATAATAAATACGTACATAAATTTATTTATTTAATTAAATTTTATACGGTATCCTATTAGGGCAAATATATTTATCGAGATTATTTTAATTTTGTGTCTTACCAAAATATGTTATTAGCAATTTTTTTTTTATTAACAATATATTTTTTACATTAAAAAAGAGACGTGAAACCACATAAGGTTTGTCTCGGCACTTCGGACATTCACAAAGATGCAGGAAAAATTATAATTGCTTAACTCGTGTTTACTTTATAATGTTAAATATCAAATAAATAGTTTTAGTTATTTCTGTATGTCGATCTAAAATAATTTCGAATTTACAATTTCACTCATACCGTATCTATAATGCCGGAGCCAGACATAGCGCCATTTGAATGATCATATCAATGATCATGTAGTGCCGCTGGGGACTTTGTGTAGCTGCGCAAAGTATTGTAGAACTTTGTAGTCTTCAGTGACAAAAATGTACAAACACTTTGAGCTATGTCTAGCTCCGGCATAAGAATATTGTACTTTTTTTTTCTTAATTTAAGACGTAAAAACTTACCAGGGCTACGAGATCATTGGCAGCCAAAGACGTGAGTAACAGCAAATGTTTCCGATTCCTCACTCGTCGTTCCCCGCGTCGCAACGCCACAATCGCTGCCGCATTTCCTATGATTCCTATAGCGTACACCACCTTAAGTACCACTGCAAGAATAGGACCCCCATGTTTGGCCCTACCAGGAATCGTACTGTGTGTCACATTCATTATGATGTCCGTTATATTTGGAGACTCAGTGCTGAAGTCGTACAATTCATACGTGAATTCATTTCCAAAGGTCGATTCGGATGTTAGTTCAGATATATTTGACTCCATTTTGTGTTTTTCTTAGGTTAGACAATACTGGCAGAAGAAATATTCGGTGTTTAAGAGCAGTGCCGTGCGACAAACATTGCTGGCTTCATGGCACGTCCTGTAACAATTGATGAGACATCATTAGAAGTTATAGACATGATTTGGTATCGTGTTTGGACTTAATGGAAAATACGTATTGCATTTTAAAATATATCTTACATTAAAATAAAATGGCCAAGAGCGGTTCCGTATCTGATAGGCTATAAACGTATTTGTTAAATAACTTCAAAAGTTGTCTTCCGATTTCGTTCAAAATAATTTTCCTAATGAATTTTTAGCATGTTCTATCAGCATGGAAAATTTCAAGTCTCCACGTCTAACAGTTTGGAAATGCTAGGGCGGGGACCGCCCTACGGGCAGACAGACGGACGGACAGAGCGAAATTATAAGGGTTCCTTGTAGCACTACGGAACCTTAAAAACAATTCAGCTTTTTTATGTTACAAGGAGGCAGACGAGCAGGCAGCAGGCACCGAAGTGCCTACCGACGCCCATGGACATCTGCACGATTACGAAATTAGAATAACGATGACAACTGAAAAAGTTAAAACTTTGAATCAGTTGTCGCGCCCATCTCCAGAAACAATGTTCCAACTAAACTTAATTTCGGACCAAAAGTTATTCGTGAAAAATGTTTTACGAGATTTACAAATTTAATACTTAATTTATTGTGTTACCAGGATACCAACAGGGGAAACTATATGAACGATGGAGTTGGTAACATTCCATATTGATGAGTCGGTTAACGGCGTCCAGTTCCAGTTAGGACGCGCTCCAGTTGCTTTCATACCGCTCGAGACGAACTAATCGCCTCTTAAGAAAGTTCCGCGCACACTGGCGACTTAATCGCATTGAACATTTTTGAGATGGAAAAAAACTATTGACCTCGCGACACGTTTACCGTTACTGACACCGCCGTATGTTCAAGTTTTCATTTCTTAATATTAGAAATACATTTTACATATGTCTAATATTCCCATCTCCTTCCTATTGAGGTTAAATTTAAGTTTGTGTTGGGAGTGCTTACGGTATATACGGTATATAATACCCTAAAGGCATCTGGATTTGAACCGAGTACCTTGCGGAATCCAATCCATCCCTTCGACCGTTGAGCTATTGAGGCTGAATAAAATGAAATTTTAATGAAAATGAAATATTGTAAAACAAACTCAAATACAGATATAGGCTTCCATATCAAAGCATCGGTACGGAGGCCTGAAACCTTTTAAAACTAGAACATCCTCGGGCAATGGGTAAAAGTTTTGAATGATATAGAAATCAGCTGGTGGCCGAAATTCGGTGGCAAATCTTCAGAATTGTGTACTATGTACCTACTTATTTAAAGCTATATACAAAATTTAAATCCTTTGCAACAACGATATCGCTATTCATGACAAATAACTAAAATTATACCACAACCTGAGCAGTTTTATGGTACACTACACTGAAAAACTATCACGGCTATTGATTTGTGCTTTTACATTCTAGTTTAACTTCATATTGAGATGTCAAAAAATTATTATAAATGAAAACCTAGGCGAGCCCTTACAAAGCTCATCTTTTGACTAATGTACATTAGGTCGTCATGACTACGGTTTGAAACAATGTTATAGTAAAATGTATACATGTGTGTGTAAATCGTTTTGCATTAGTGTGCGTGTGGTTTTATTTTAATAATTAACTAAATGTATTAATAACGCATATTTTATTTAAAAAAATAATTGTGCCAAATTATTGTAAAATGGAAAGTTTTTGCTTCAAGTATTAACATATTTAAACGTACATATATTTTAAAGCAACAATGAAAGTTGCGTTACAATTTTACCAGATTTATTATTATTACTATTACTAGTCCGCTATATTGCAAAAACCCTTTTTTCTTTCTTCTTATCGTATTTTATTTTCTCTCCTGTACAGGGTTACTCATTCAAAACTTCGTTACTGCAAGTGTGTGCAGGGCATTATATCATCCACTTGATAGTTTTAAACGTATTTGCAGAGGATCTAATAAATTGAGACGTTGATAAGATTTGATAAGATTGGCAATCAAACATTCTTTCCTTATTAGTTAATACCTTTCTTACTTTTTAATTAACTTACGAGTATTTAACTAATGACTAATGTACTAATTTTTACTATAAATATTATAAATATGAAAGCAACTCTGTTAGGTTTTGACGCCTAAACCGGGTGATCCAATTTTGATGAATTGCGGTAAAAACATAGATTAGATTGCAGAAGGACATAGGTTAGATTTTGTCGCGAAAATGAAATTTGAAAGTGGCGAAATAGAAGTTGAAAGTTTACATAAACGTCGACACGACGCGACGCGAACTCGCGGGTCGAATTCAGAGGGCCATGCAAATCTTGTAAAAATGGAAGCACGTACCTTCGTTTGACGTTTCGTTTTGAACGTAAAAGTAAGTAAAATTATCGAGAATGTTCAAGATTAAACACAGATTACAGAAAACATCCACAGCATTAAATTAAGAAAATAACAAATACTCTTTGGTGCACATGGGGTGTCAATCTGGTAGAGTCGTATCTGGCAGAGCGGGGCGATGGCGGACGCTCGGTGGCGTATACGATCACTAGATGGCGCTATAATTTGATATAAAATATTTTTAAATTCTTTCTTCAAGTAAATATATATACACAAAAGCAAAATCGAAAATCCGTCCCCGTCTTTAACTGTCGTTCTTGTTCTTTTTATTTTGAACTCTTGACAGACTTTTGTAGCTTGTGTAATTTAAAATGATGTAGGTATCGATTAGTCTAACAATGAGATACAATTAAATTTAATGAATAAGGCCTTGAAGATTTATATACTTTCCTGTTGATACATAGTGAGTTACATACATTTATTCCTCGCTTTACTTAATCAAAATGTAACTCATTTATATATTAATACATGAAGCGAAATTTTACGTACCATTTTACGAAAATTGCGCGGACGGGGGAGTATGAAATTTGGTACAATTGTAGTTCATATAGAGGAAGGTGTGCGAGTGCTAATATTTTTTTATAATATGCAATATTAGCATATTAAATTATTAATATAAAGAAACACGCACACCAATGCCTAGCGATTTACACCATTTATGCCGGAGTCATACATAGCTTCATTTGAATGATCATATAGTGTGGCCGGGGACAAAAATGTACAAATACTTTGAACTATGACTGGCTTCGGCATTATATACACGTATTGGATGATGTCAAAGCGTAATCGTGACAGTCGAAATTATATAAATTTTCGAATTATTATTTTATGTCAATAGAACACTATACATATTATGTAGTTGTACGCAAGAAGGTTTGTAGGCGAATCTCGACCAGCCGGCGATCTCTAGTTCTTTTTAAATCTAAAAATCTTGGTTAACAGTGCTTATACCACAAAAGGGTGCGTTCGAGAACCTTATTCGAGGATATCCTCAGCTTCACGACAACATGTTCTGGCGCCAGAGGTTAAGGGAGGCCGATTTTGACACTTCATTTTTAGTGTTACCAGGTAACTGTATCAACCATTTTTGATAATTATATATAAATCATTACAAATTAGTAGCCTATGATCGGATTATGAATTTTACCTTACTACCATCGTTGAGATACATTTTTTTTTGCTACTTAAGTACTAAACTCTATTCTTTAAATTAAAATAAATAATAAATCAGAGTTATATAACTTTAACAACTAAAAACCGTTTATTAATCTGAAATATAAACAAAATGTCTAATTATAACGTCAAAATCATTTGCTAATTGCATATGACTATACATACCATACCTATAACAAAAACACAAGTTGAAAAAAATTGTCTGTCTGTCTTCTGTTTCTTCCGGGTAATCTCCGGAACGGCTCGACTGATTTGGACGGAAATTTCACTGGCATATAACTGATGTTACAAGCATAACATAGGCTATTTTACTTTTAGAAAAATAATTAAGGTTCCGCACAAAAAGTAGAAAACCTCAAAATTTAACAAAATCATTGATGTCACGCGTACGATGTTGCAGGGTACAGCTAGTTACCTAATATATATTTTTAGTTTTATAGAAATTAATTCTATACCCAACAGTGAGGCAATGTTGAGAATGATGATGAAGGTGGTGATGATGATGATGATGATGATGATGATGATGATGATGATGATGATGATGGCGATGTTGATGAAAGGAAATTAAGGCTATTTTCATTCCATTTGCAGAAGCAAAAGAGATGGACATTAGAATATGTTATAAGATCATAGAATATGAAAATTTATTGGATTCTTCGAATATGACCGAGGTGGAATGGATTCAAATCTCTGAGGATATAATGGTGAGGTTTTTTTGGGTTGCGTGTTTATTACCTACTTGGATAGTTTGTAATATTTTAGCAGCAATGTAATAATATTTTAGCATTACCTACGTATAAATTCAATACTGAAAATTCTACCCACACACATATGGTTATACCGGAACCAGACCTAGTTCAAAGTGTTTGTACATTTTTGTCCTCAAAGTCCACAAAGTACTACTAAACTTTGTACAGTTACACAAAGTCCCCGGCCACACTACATGATCATTGAAATGATCATTAAAATGAAGCTATATCTGGCTCTATGGATAATACACCCAAACTTGAGGTGGGAATCAAACTCACGACCCCCGGAGCAGAAGGCAGGGTCACTGCCCACTGCGCCATCGGGCCAGCCTAAATGTCAATGACTTAATGTTGTTAATGACAATGTTTTTTTCTTTAATTATGTAAATAAAATACAGTTATTAATTCAATTCTATAAAAATAAATACGTTCATTTCCAATATTTCTTTTGTCTCACGACATTAAAAAAATCTTTAATATCGGGTCAAGATATTATTGTAGCATTATTTATTCAAATGACCTTTCGTTCGGGGCAATGCCAACGAACGGTAAGAAGAAATATTTCTTAATTAAATTGATCAGTCAAGTGGGCGATGATAGAATTCCGTTGTAATAAAATTGCTTCACTAAAATGAATAAATTACATAGTTTGTTTAGAAAAGTTTTGGATGCAATTGGTAAGAAGAAATATTTCTCAATTAAATTGATCAGTCACGTGGGCGATGATAGAATTCCGTTGTAATAAAATTGCTTCACTAAAATGAATAAATTACATAGTTTGTTTAGAAAAGTTTTGGATGTAATTGGTAAGAAGAAATATTTCTTAATTAAATTGATCAGTCAAGTGGGCGATGATAGAATTCCGTTGTAATAAAATTGTTTCACTAAAATGAATAAATTACATAGTTTGTTTGGAAAATTTTCGAATATAATTGGTAATGTCTTATTTATTCGCGGATTTAAGGAAATTAATTTACTTGTCACGGATCATCGCAAATAAAACCTGATTCTATCAAAAATAAAGTAGTAACATGTCAATCTGCTTCATACCAATTAGTGATCAGTTCAAATTCTGAAGCAGTTAAGGTTGTTAGCATAATGTTAAGTATAGTATAAAATTACAATGCTAATGCTGCAACATATTTTTAATATTAGTTGATGCCCAATAAATCAAGAGAGTTAGTTTTCCTTCTTTTTTAAGTCCGCTAATAAACTACAACAATCGCTGTGTTGCTCAGAGCTATGTGCCTTATTAAATTTTTTGTAGCGTCGCGAAATTTCATTTGTAGCAGCAATTGCTTTGCGTAAATAAAGTATGCTCATTTTTGCTCCAATTGTTTCTTTTGATACCTTTTCAACAATCTTAATTTGGACAGAAGATAACGAGACTTTATTTCTCTGAAAACTGTTTCTGTTATAATAAGATAACCATCAACTATTGGTATAAAGTAACTTTCCGTTCAGAATTATGTTTTCTAATAATGTATATTCTTAGTTATTGCTATGTTTTTGTGGCTGTCAAATCCATCTTATTGTACACGTAGACTTTAGGACTTGCGACCTAGGTTCTGGCAGTTCAGGATTATGGGACCCCCTTCACAGTATTCTTTAACGTTCCCTTTCACTGGCGATGAGATATCTCCTTCCCCTGTCTAGCCAAGTTCAGCTAGCGGACCTTTAGATACCATTCTGAACAGAGGACTTCTTGATGCGTCAATGTGTATATTTAACCATAATCATCTATTCGCGTTATGTCAGATTTAGATCAAAATATATACATGAGCGCAGCTTTGGATGTAGCAAAGTCGAATCAGAAACCGAATTATTTACTTGATTATCTTAAGCATAATAATAAATTACATAATATAAATAGTAAGAGAGGCAGTGATGCTAAATTTGTAGTCACTAAAGCGTTGCGGGGCTCTGTTGGATTATGTTGATGAGGTGCAGAAACGAAAAAAAGATTATGTTAAGGTTCAATAACCTAGTCAAATTTATCGCCTGGAGCCTAATGGTTAGCCTACATTGCCTTAAAAATCGTCAGATCATGTTTTCCTAATCCCGAAAGGATGTCATTAAAAAGTTATATACGTATATCGCGCTCGAATATTTTTAGTGAGGTTTTTTTACAAGTTTGCGACTCTCCCATTTTTTACGCTACACTTAATTCGTCAGATTATTTAAATGTATACTGATCTCCATGAAATTATCTTTCCTTATCCTATGAAAAGATCTTTTTCTAAGGCCACAGACAGACAGACACGTCAAACCCCTCTTTTTGGCGTCAGGGATTAAAAGTATTGCTAATTTTCTTTAAAAAATCCACCTCTTCCTTCCATCCGTCCACGTGTATCACCGTTGTAAACTTTCACCTTTATTTAAAGGAATTGGGTATTTGAAGAGGGGAGAGGGGGGGGGTCTAATAGCGTTGAGGATTAATTTACTGAATTCAATCGAACATACCCGAGTGTTTTTAAATTTTGAATTGAATGTTATTACGCATTTTTATCAATATCACTAGCATTAACACAAATTTTTATAACACTTAAATTTTGGTAGCTAAGAGCGTTTCCAGACACGCTTATATAGGGTTCCTTATCTGATGCGCCATTAACGTAATTGTTAAATAATAAACTTGTCCGATTTCATTCAAAATCATTTTCCAAATTAGTTTTAGCATGTTGTATCAACATGGAAAATTTTAAGTTTCTACGTCCAATAGTTTGGAAATTCTGGAGGGGGGGCCGATGAACGGCCGGACATGCGAAACTTTAAGGATTCCTAGTAGGACTTCGGATCCCTAAAAAAGAGGGCTTTGAAGCTTTAACTTGGAAAGGTAAAGCGAATGAAGAAGTCAGCTTCATTATTGGAATAAGTCATAGAAATGCAAATAGGATACTTAACGCATTTTGTACTCCATTAAACGAATTAAATGTAATTAGAAAATTATTTAATCTAGATATGAAATAGAATTGTTAATATAAATAGAATAAACTGACACAAGTAACATCGTAATAACTGATAAAATTAGTAATAATAAAGCAATCGTTATTTTAGCTAATTATTTTATGCTATTTACATATATATAACCTCGTCCCTGCTTCTTCATCTATATCTATACTAATATATAAAGCGGAAGAGTTTGTTTGTTTGTTTCTTTACTTGAGCGCGCTAATCTCAGGAAAGACTGGTCCGATTTGAAAAATTCTATCAGTGTTAGATAACCCATCTATCGAGGAAGGTTATTTTAAGCTATATATCATCACGTTAAATATTTTCGCCTAATTTTACGCGGACATAGTTTAATTATATAAATAACCATATCAGCAACTTTGAACTGGCATTACTTTATGATGAATCGATCTGCTTACTGCGCATGTCTGACTTGATGCAGATACTTTTGTACATAGAACTTTATATGCAGAATGTGTTATTTACGCTATACATGTTATCCGCCCCGACTTCGCACGGGTAGCACTTATAACATTTAAAATTGCCTTTAAGATGCTTGTTACTGAGATTCATAGAAAATCATGAAACATATAAGTTCATTCATGTAAATAATTCGTCATTTTAAACCCCTTGGAAATTTCCCCAAAAGAGTTGCGTCACTATGTTTTAAACAAGGCAATGACTCAAGTACCACTAGTGGTACCATCAATAGAGGTTAAATTTCAGGACAACTAAACGTGTCGCTTGTACTAATTAAACCTCATTTGTACTCGTGACATTGTATTGAACATTTAGTATAAATCCAAAAAAAATAAAGATATTTAAAAAAAAACTAGGACAAGTAGAAAATGCTTTCTAATATTTAACTATCTTTACCTTATATACTATGTTTATATTTTATCGAAACTGTTATATTCTATGAGTATATATAAATTGGTTAATTGACTCATACTTTATTAAACAATTAAAAAAAAGATAATGTGTCATAATATATTAATAGTTAGATAATACATTATATCTACGAATGTTTACTTGTATATATTGTTTGTTGTATACATAATAAACTAAGCCATACTATGTATAAAATATGAGTGTCTTTAATTTCTATGGATTCTCTAAAAAAAGTGTTAATTATGATCCTGTATATAATAATATCTAGAGCTATTCTGTTGATGATGCTCTCCAGATTGAATATAAATTTTAACAGCTTACCTGTTTAATCGTATTATCAAAATATAGAATTGCACAATATTTGATTTTGCGGCCTACAATAATTGCCTTTTGATGGCTTAATTTCAAATAAATATATTAGTTGCTTTTAATTTGTCAGTATACACGGTAGGGTAGGATATATCCTACAAGTTGCGAATAGTACGCCGCCCCTATCCGTGTCCTATGTATCTGAGAGCGGCCGCACCGGCGACGGACATGCGCCGTACTCGGATCGATTCATTCACTATTTTAATTCATAGTAGGTTAATCGATTCCTAAGTTCAATTAGTCCGTTTTTTATGATTAACCGAAAGATTTTAGGTGGTGTGATTTTCGGGTTGCAGATTTGCACCGATTTTCTGCCTTAGGTATTCATTTGCGGAATTCAGTAAAGTAGTTAAGTTTTCATGCATGTCATGGATTTCCGCAAAGTAAAAACAATTTTTGTTTTATTTTGGAACTAATAATTTAGAAAAGTATATAGTATATTAGAAGTATTGGGGGGCAATAATAAAAGTGGATTATTGCACCTAGCGCAAAGTGAGTTATTAATGCACGTTTTAACACGAGTGTCTTAATTACTCACTTCAGTAAGGTGTATGTAAATCTACTTTTCGTTCAACTACATCGCTATTTCCATTTTTTTGACTTTTCTTGCTAATCATGAAGTATTTTACAATGGTAAAGAATGCGCACCATTTGCTTTTTTTCAGATTTCATTCAGTCGTTCTTTATTTTCGGTCAGTATCTTTTGATCCTATACGTACTTATTATATAAAACTTAATGTTATACCTCTATGGTAAATTTATATCAAAATAAAAAACAGTGTATTCATGAAAAACAGTGCAGTAATCAGATGTCATACCAACATTTTTGCACCGATTTGCGTTCTAAGCAGAAAATACGTGTTTTGTGATTGGTTTTGTGGTGATTAATGTTAAGATTACAGCGTAGTTGAAAGAGTAATAATTTTATTTAGTAAAATAAGTTTTGAGTAGATTTTATTTTTTGTGTACGTGATTGGCCCTCTGGGATGATTTAAATTACCACATTTATTGAATGATCCGGTAGACATGGCTATAATTTTTGTGAAAATTAAAAAAAAAAGCTTTAGTCGGTCAGTTACTATTACATCTGCAGCTGAGAGAACAAAGAGAGGGGGCGAGCACAAAAGATCCAACTGGGTCGAGGTGCATCCGACATGCGGGCCCCCACCAAATATAACATAACATACTATTACATCTTTAATATTTACCCAGCAAAGAACATAAGCAGGAACCAAGAACCGGGCAGTACGAATATTAGTAACGCCTCCTCCAGAGTGGTTTTGCGACTGAGTCGAGCTGGAATGCAGGCTAAGAGCAGCAGGTTCGATGCCAGGAATATAAACTTTGCTGGTTCGTGAATCTGGAATATACAAAATAAGGTAACGATACCATTGAAGAATGAAAAAAAATACAATTGCCTTGCCTGACTTAACAAGCAACTTCGCGAGGCAGGCGAGGCTTCAGCCGTTTGGGCGAAGCAGCGCTTACATTTGTCTCTGGCGAGGCAGACCGACGATTTGCCTCGCGAGACAGCCTCGGACTCTTGCCGCGCAACGTTTTTTGTTTGGAGCACGTGCATTTTCCTCGGCCAAGGCACGTCCTGACTGACCGAGGAAATTGCCTCTCTGCCGGTTCAGTCAGGACGGGCAGCCCCGATCAAGTCCACGTGCTCCAAACGAAAAATGCTGCGCGGCAAACGTCCGAGGCTGCCTCGCGAGGCTGTTCGTTAAGTCGGGACCATGCTACTTATAAACCTGCTAGGGCTCCGTTAAAATGGCTGTGACGATGGCATTTTTTGAATATATACATTGTGGTTGATTTATATAAAATATATGTACGCCAGGTTTGAGACAAATAAAGATTTCTCATTTCGCTTCGGCGCTCCACCGTTCAAACAAACAGAGAGACAGAGATGTAAAAAATATTTTGTATAAATGTACAAGTAATTTGTACCATAGATCATGTTATATTATCCAACCAAAAACTTCCATTTTATTTACCTATAAATTTAAGAGGTAAACTCAAAAGAAGTTAAGTTGTGTGTGTGTGGCAACTAAGGGATTTCTCATTCATACTTACCAGCTTTTTGAGAGGAGGTCGTAGCGTAGTAGCGGGCATTTGAGTAAATTGATAGGTAAAACAGATATTACCGCGACCAGGTAATAAATGGGTGACCCATTCTAACACTGGATTTTCAAATACCCGACCTCCACCATACATGCAAAACAGTGGTTCTAATCACTGAGTGATATTAGTCTAGTCGTGAGATTGTAGAGATTGTGGGAGATCCGGGATTACGTCAGATAGCAGGCAGTCATCTCAACTCGCCCCACAACTACATCCTCTGCAATTTAAGCGGACCCTGATACTAGACAAGGATGACGCTAGAAAAAAGACTTTTATGTTACAGGGGGCAAACGAGCAGACAGCAGGCGCCTAAGTGCCTACCGACGCCCATGGACATCTGCATGACCAGAAGGCTAGCAGATGCGTTGCCGGCATTTAATGACAAGTTTAGGCCACCGGGCTCACAAATCGAACGAAACGCGACAACAATACCATCACTTTACGTGACAGCATTGCCGCCACTTCACGCCGGTCTCAAGGGAGAAAGAGATAAAACTTACCAGCTGCTTGAAGTACGCAACCACACCCTGGTTCTTAAGCTCGTCTCCCTGCTGCAGGATAATATAGCATAACGTGCTGATAATAGTGCCAAGTTCGCATGACAGCCGTATGCCAGACCTGGAATCGTTGACCTCCAATCCCCACTCCGGATGCACATCAGCCTCTAAGCTGCTGTGACGGAGGTACACGGACACAGAAAGAAGTAGAAGATGAAGCATTAGAATCAGTAGGCGTTTTAGAAATTTCGTCTGCAAAGAGATAAAAGGAGAAAAAAAATGGTAATTAAAAGGCACTAAGGAGTGAACAGCCTAGCCAGTGGTCGACTTTTGAGATGATCGCTAGTTTTAAGCAGTTCTTACCGCGACCGGGCGATTGATGGATGACCCATTCTAACACATATTTTCAAATATCCAACCTCCTCCCTGTTTCGGAAGGCACGTAAAACAATTTGATTAATATCACTGAATGATATTATGGGGGTTCCGAGGATTACGTCAGAAGGCAGTCGGTCATCTCAACTCGCCCCACAGCTACATCCTCTGCAATTTAAGCGGACCCTGGTACTGTACCGGGATAGCGCTTTGTAGAAGAAGTAATAAAGGAAAATGCTATGACATCTTTATATAGAATTATAGATACATTTATTGTTCTATTACACCAATAAAATTTTCTGACCGGATTCAATGGTGAATTATATGTGTGTCCTGTCCTGAGTGTGGTTTAGAATTTCAATACCATATAAAATTTTAGAGACCCAAAGACCGCACGTATTTTTCAGTCAATATTCCTATTGCTTTTTTTTTAAGGCCGCCCACGCCTCTGAGAACCTTCTAATAGGGCAGCTGTCATGTGTCGATACTAATAAAATAAATATTATTAGTATCGATTAAGATACTAATAAGACAAAGGCAGGTAGCCTGCCTGTTTGCCTCTTGCCTTGAGAAGAAACGACACTTACTCTTGCGAAGGTTTTCCACTTCTCCTCCAACAGTCTTTGAATTATTCCACCGTCCAGCATATTCAAGTGTTCCTGCTTCGTACCGTTCAGAATTATAAACAGCGCAGAGTTCCAATCTGAAGAAGTAAGGTTTAACTCTTATGGCCGTGCCAGACATAGCTCAAAGTGCTTGTACAGTTTTGTCCTTGAAGACTACAAAGTACTACAAAACTGCGCAGCTACACAAAGTCCCCAGCCACACTAAATGATCATTGAAACGATTATTCAAATGAAGCTATGTCTGGCTCCGGCATTACAAAACATAAACATGCTAAGTGTTGCGATTTTTTATGATGAAAAGTACATTTAAAAATGAATAATAACAATTTTCATGTCAAGACAAGTTGTAATGTAAAAATTGTACAACAATAAAGGATTTTTATTATTTATTATCATAATAACAATTTTCATGTAAAACTCACTTGTTCTTCCATCCGGTAACAATGTGTCCAAAGCATTCAATGGGTAAGCAGAGCAAGTAATATTGGAATACCTCCAAAATTCCCTGGAAGAGAGTTCCAACATCTC
Organism: Charaxes varanes; assembly: GCA_024363005.1. Lineage (NCBI taxonomy): Eukaryota > Metazoa > Arthropoda > Insecta > Lepidoptera > Nymphalidae > Charaxes > Charaxes varanes. The sequence goes on from JANCMC010043336.1 coordinate 16,469, forward strand.
TCTAAAGACCGACGCCCTGCCCAACTGACAGGCCAGGGTCAGAGGTGTGAAGCCAGCTTTGTTTAGCCTACCGTTACTGGCTGGTAACTTAGGATGGCGAAGAGCATAGCCAAACATATCCTAAAAAGTTCCAACCATTTTTAATTTTAACTTGGACCAAATCATGGAATTAGTGTGGGCTGAGACATTACGTCACCCAAATATTACGATTCTTTAAACTCATCCTAGTCACAGATTATCAGTTTCAAAACCCTTTAGGAATAAAAAAAAAACAGCACATAATACATATAATAGCAGTTTCTTTTTGTTATTGTACATACTATGTTAACAAAGGCAAAAAAGAAATAATTTTGGTATGGGACGTCGCAATGGTTTTGGCCCCCTCTTGCTTGTTGTCATACAATGTCACATGGTGGGGATACCTTTGCCCCATTAACGTGTGACATTTTTTTTTTAGTGATAAGGGGCAGGCAATTGGTTCACACAAGTGGCAACCGACGCCCAAGGACATCAGCACCACCAGGAAGTTAGCAAATGCGTTGCCGGCCTTCAATGACGAGACTAGACCAACGGGAAGCCTCACAAACTGAACGAAACGCGATAACATTTGAGAAAGAGATACTAGTACCCGGACACGCCAGCCCAATTCGGCTGCAGACCAAAAGGGCTGCAAACATGGTGCTACGTCTAATTAACAATTATGTACGACGATCCTTTAAACTAAATTCCACCGTTACTTGATTATTTACAGCGAATAACTATTTATAATTATTATAATTTTTAAACTCACGCGTATACCGGGATTGCCTGACTAGTTTCGAACCCGTCCGGGGTCCTTCTACGATATAACATACACGTGAGTTTAAAAGGCGCCGACAAAAAGTTACTTAAGGCAAAGGGCGCAAAGGGGTTTCTTACGATTTTCAGCGAATCTTTTCAGCTTCATCATCACTATTTATTTAATTATCAGTTCGCCCTGACCCCTCTTTAACGTGTAACGTAATTTACGGATGAGCCCTTATCGATGAACTTACCAATTTGTCACAAACAACCACCATGTGAAGAATCATATTCCCAAAGGAGTCTTGCGCATCTGGGTCCGCCCCCGAATCTAGGAGCAAATTGTAGACAGCTTCGTTGGCGCAACATGCCGCCCAGGCTAAGGGGTATTCGCCGAGGTATGCCAGACCCTCGTAGTTCGTCTGCCGCGCTGGTGGTACCCTTTGTTGATCGCGGGGTAAAAAGAAGCTACCTAAACAAAAAGTTAATCTATAAATACGAGATAAACTGGTCGAAATTCTTAGATTTACGTACTATATTGCTTATTTAAATCAATATACAAAATTTGAATTCCTCGTACATTCTTTTTGACAATTAATTTATATACGGTCGTCATGACCACGCTTCGACACAATCTTATAGTAAAATGTATACATGTGTGTGTAAATCGTTTGGCACTAGTGTGCGTGCGATTTATTTTATTACTGTAATGTATAAATAACACATATTTTATAAAAAAAATTACCATTCTCACACCATATATAATAATATAAACTATAATTATGCAAGATTTTATACTCCACGTCGCGAAATTCTCGTAAAACAGTACGGAAAGTTTTCTCTTTACGTGTTAATATTTAGATAAAAGCGAAAGGTCAACCTGAAAAGCTAACCTGACACGAAATGTCGAAAACCGCGGAACGTACAATGAAGAAATAGGAAAAAAGAGGAGGTAGTTTACAATTAGTAGACATCAGCTTTGAAATGATTTTTAGAAACTATTTTATAAGGAATTTCAATAACCAATATCCAGTCAAAATGTGTCCGTTTGATACTTTTCAAAAGGAATACAGAAAAATGATATAGGACATACGAGTTGTTTGTGTCCATAATTATAAGAGATAATCGATGTATGTGGACAACTGGATACTTCTAAACTTCTAGCGTAAATACATTTG
>JANCMC010043343.1:0-27332 GCA_024363005.1 Charaxes varanes
CCTCCACTGTAAATGTTTGTCCTCAAAGGGTCTCTCTCGGATGTCATTAACTAAAACCTTCCTCTTAATTTTCAGTCCATAAGGCTATTACGGCCTCACTCTTAACACAAGCGCTTTAAGATCTTCAGGTAAATTATTTATTTCTGTGAACATAATATATGACTTCGAATCTTATCGTAACGTCGATACTAATAATATTTTTATAGAAAAAGAAATTGTTTATCTCATAGAGCTAACCGTGGCAATGTTCAACGGCTCTTTGACAGTATTTCAATTATTGCAACAATAGGTCTTGTGAATGTACTTCGGAGAAAACTAGAAGACCTATATTTGCTTTGTTGATTCTCCTTTGATTCTTGAAATAGTAGATCAAGGACACTGATTTGCATACATTGTGTAACCCCGTTTCTTTTTTAGTGTGTAAAGAAACTAAGTATGTTTTTATTTACACACTAATAAGCGGGATATGTCTGTCTGGAACGTCTAATTGTCTTTTAAAGGCGTTGTGTTAGCAAACAGGACTTTTCCATATTCCTCTTTTTGTCAATTTATTTGTCAAAAGTTTTATATAACAATGGGTAAACAAAAAAGCTGTTCATCTAAGTGAGCACCGACGCTTTTATACAACAGCACTCCCAGGAGCCTCGCAAATACGTTGCTGGCATTTGAATTGAACACAAAGTAAAAAAATTCTATACATTATACGCAGATCTATTAGAATTATAGAAATTTCTCATACATAACTAAGTATTTTTTTGTGCCTAAACTTTATTTTTATTTAAATTCTATAAAAAGCAATATTTTTTTTATGGAACTTATTTCATCTTTCCGTATCTTCTATAGAAAACTTATATAACTTCATCTCCATTGGTTGAATACTTTGTCTTGCGAACTATATATTCTAATGAATCGTGACTTCTAACGAAATATCTCGGTTTTAATTAAACGTAATGGATATCCAATTACGTTATGGCCCTTCTTTAGTTTATAGTCTTGAGGGAGGGAAGGGTTTATATCCGTTTTAATCAAACGGATATAAACCATTCCCTCTGGAAAACCACTTTTCCTTGAAATGCTTTTGATAAGTATAATAGACTGAGGTTTACTTTCAATACCATATCCGTATGTTCTCACATCACTTATGTATATATTTAGTTGGTTTTTAATTAGCTTTAAGGTATAATATAAACTAGAGGCCGCCGGTTGGTCAGTATTCGATTACAAATCGATTTTAATCCTTTGTACTACGACATTGTTATATTTGATAATTAATATACATACGTTCGTAATGACTACGCTTTGACACAATCTTATAGTAAAATGTATGTACATGTGTGTATAAATCGTTTGGTATTGGTATGCGTGAGATATTTTTATAATAATTTAATATATTGATTCATATTTTATAAAAACATTAGTATTCGCAGTCCTCTACATAAACCATAATTGTGGCAAATTTTATACGCCTCCGTCTGCGTAATTTTCCTAAAATGGTTTCGAAAGTTTTTGCTTCACGTATATTAATACAGAAAATATATTAATATAGAAAATTTTCAGTTATTTTCTTCTTGAATTTTTGTAAATATAAATCAGCGACGCATAGGATCCACTCATTTGCCATCTATGTTTCTATTCTTGGCACGAAGTTGTGGAATTTTTAGAGCTCTCCGTATATGTTCTCGAGATAAATCTTGTGCAGTGCAGTGCAGGTGCAGTGTCTACAAGAAATACAGCGCATTTTACCAAATGGAATTTAGGAAACAATCTAGTAAGCGGCTCGAAATAAGTGCGCCATTTGATAGAATTAGTCGTTATTTTTTGGTACTTTCATAGAATTATGTTTGATATATCTAGAGTCATTATCATATTGCCAATATGATTACGATGAAGATGAGTCACGCACTTGTAGATTTTACAGTTTTTTTTTTCTTGAAACAATAAATTTTGCGTAATGGGTAGTTCAAGTTAGTATATTAAATTTATCGATAGCTATTGCCACAATGTGACTGCGGAGCACCAGATCAAACCCTGTCGCATGTTGTGAACGAGTGCCCATTCCGTCTTCTCCCTGGCGGCATATCTGAGTTCCAACACTGTTTTCATATTAACCGATCTCCTCCGTGTTTCGGAAGGCACTTAATACAGTGTGTCCCGATTAATGTTACTGGGTGATATTAGTTGTGAGATTGTAGTAATTCTGGGAGTTCCAAGGATGATGTCAGAAGTCAATACTTCATCTTAACTCGTCCCACAGAAACATCCTCTGCAATTCAAGCGGGCCCTGGTACTAGACCGGGATAACGTTAGATAGAAGAAGACAATTCGCATGAAAACTAGCAATTTGGAATATAATACAATGTTTAGAAGTTGGTAATATTTCAGCTGGCCTTCATCAAGGGTGCCCTTTAACCATTCTTTATGAAAAAAAAAGAAAAACAATTTGCTTTTACAAATCGTGCGACGTGTATTGATTATGTTATGGGACTCCGTAATTTAAATTAATTGTATTGCCAACGTAAATAAATATTAATTATAATGAATTGAGTAATATCTCTATATTGATCGTATAATAATGATCATTTGCAATACATCAATAAATAATTTATGACAGTGACAATATTATATAACATTTCCGTCAGCAGAGGCTGTATATTGTCACACAAACGAAAGGGTATAAAGAAAAATTTAACATTGCACTTCTAGGCAATACTTGTATACATATAGGCTGTAAAAAATATACATATTGTCAGGTAATGTGTAAGTTACTATAATCCCCCCTATAACACGGTAACTTTATTCCACATTGTAGAAAATTCGTTGTAGGGTAATTCTCGGACAACGCGCTTGTACGGCCCCCAATACGCTTAATATTAACATAATTAATGCGTTATAAGAGAGGGGAATACAGTACATTGGAAACTTAAAAAAAAAGTATAAGTAAATATTGAGTGAATCTCTTTACTTACAATACACATATCTAACTTCTAAGCAAGAGTTTTCCTTTTAGGTTGAATAGTCATTTTTCCCTATTATCATCAGTTTCATGGTCAGGCATAAGATTTTACTTTATAACAATAAATATAGGCCGGACTTTTATTGCATATCTCATAACACAAAGCGTTATAGGGCGTTACATTCACTTAATAAAAATCGAGCGAATTCGTGAATTAAAAATCTCTCTTATCCTCTGGTATAGCACTTATTGACAAATATGTATATTCACAGATTAAGACAAAAGTGGTTTTTTAACACTTTTGACACTTCCGAAGGATATTTATGTTTTTGTAAGTAAATATTTTTTATAACATTATTTCATAGGACGTCCGTATGTTCGTGTGTGTGGATTTATCACGATCACCTTCGAAACAGTCAACTTATAACGTTAATGTTTTTTTTTTATTAGCTTCAGAATTACTGCGCGCTGTTTCTTATTGAAAATGAGTTATTAATTCGGTATCGATTATAAAAACTAGGTTTCGGATATTAAGATGAGAGAGAGCTCCTTCAAAGATATAGCGTTTAATGCCGACGGCGGCCTGCATAGCTAGTAGATCGTAATATTTAGAAAAAGAAATGAGGCATGCGCTTTGGATATTCATGAACTTTTATTATTAATGTGCAATATAAGTAGGTGTCTTCTGGAAATCAGTGTTGGAAGGGAGAATATGACACTTACAACAAAACGCTGAGAAGACGTACCTTTTTGAGGCATCACACTATGAGTAGATATATATAATGCTATAGTTTATTTACCTTGGTTTTAAGCTATGGAATAGTATTATGTATACTATATATATGTAGTTATAGTGTGATGGGATCAAATAATTATTTTCTTTCTTTCTTTCAATACAGCAACTTTGCATCGAAGGTCGTGCGTAACGGATAGATACGTGTAAGTTAAAATCAATGCGGAAGACATTGTGTGTCGCAGATGTAAGCAACGATATTATGAATGATGGCCTGAGTGGGAGCGAGCACTGGCGGAGCTCCAAGCGGTGGTACTCATTGATATTAAACCAAGACGCGGCGTCTCAGACACGTGCTACACATTATTTGGGCAAATTAACTAGTTACGTGTAACTAGATTTTGCCAGCGGCTTTACAAGTACCTTACAGGCCAAATAGATTTTAGTTTTAAAATGTTACGAATAGAAAAAAGACTGTAAGTCGGAATTTGTTTTTTTACTTGAAAGTGCTAATCTCAGGAACTACTGGTCCTATTTGAAAATTTCTTTCAGTGTTAGATATCGAGGAAGGTTATATATCATCACGCTAAAGTTGAATCTAATTTTTTTCATTTACTTTTACGCGAACGAAGTCGCGGGCACAGCTAATAAATCTTATGTATTTATATACGCGTGCAAAGGCGGTCTTATTACTAGGCAGAAGATTTAATTTACAAAGTCTATTCGGTCAAACATTTTACTACAACTTAATTTTGTCTCTTTTTATTCGAAGACCACTATAGAGTTAATTTTTGTCACTGAAAGGTCATTTGTAGGGTTCCGCAGTACTACCAGGATCCCTTATAATTACCGTCCTTATAATTTCCGTCCGTCCGTCCGTCCGTCTGTACGCCTGTCGGCCCATAAGATGGTCCCCCACATAGCATTTCCAAACTATTAGACGTAGACACTTGAAATTTTCCATGTAGATAGAACATACTAAAAATTCATTAGGAAAATTATTTTGAACGAATTAGGACCATAACTTTTGGAGTAATTTAACAAATACATTTATAACGTATCAGATACGGAACCCTTCTATATAAGCGTGTTTTGACACGCTCTTGGCCATTTTTATATATTGGATATGCGTACATGATCTTGCCAATGCAGTCACATATATATTATGGCAATGGAAATACGAGTAGCCTATCTAAAGTTGACCAGTTCCAAAAACAGAAAATGATATAAAACGCCTGTCGCGAGTTATCAAACGGTCATTAATAAAGTCGCGTGCAATACGCCGTCGCCACATTCTTTATTCCAGATCCTGGACGATTCCAGAAGCGGGAAAACCAAACCGGTTCGAATTGAACACCACAGGGCACGAGACACCACCACTTGACACACGGGTTAAGAGGATTAAAAACGTGACCAGAATGCGTGTTTATCTCATTGCTGGATTACCTACAAGTATGTCTGCACCAATTAGCCTTTTAATTTAGCCGTATCATATATCATAAATGTATATAGCGTACTCAAGCTACTTAGTGGTGGCGTGAATTGGGTTGGGAAAATTCCGGTCGACCCGAAGGATAGGAAGGACATCAGAAGAGAGTGGTCTTCTGGTTGGATGTAATTCAAGCAACTGAGTTGTGGCCTGAATTGAGTTGGAGAAATCCGGGTTGACCGGTTGCATGATGGGTTGTTGACATCACACGAGAGTGGATGGGTGTGAGTTGCGAGAGATAGGAGTAAATTAGAGAAACAAAGAGAGACCCAGGCCCAGCAGTTTGCGATTCAAGGCTGAAAGATAGATATATCTACCAACATCATATACTTGTCATGTTTATGTACTAATGTAGGTTGTGTTGTTTTAAACGAAGATTTTTTTTAAAAGTTCAAATGTCTAAATTTGAGCCCGACTTGAGAACAATGCACTCGCTACTTCCTGTACGTTAGTGAAATATTTTTATACAAGTAAATCGATTTTGGTGAATCTTATATATGTGCGCTATTTCGTGGATAGATTCACAAGACCAACAATTATCATTTAGAAGAATTAATTTCGATTGCATTTTTCATTTTGTAGATGTCATACATTGTAATCGAGTGGGACAAAGTTATTTAACATCGAAAACTTACATATGTATTTAAATATTTATAGTGTAAAAGTTAAAAGTCGTAGGTAGTTATAAAACAAACAGTGGAATAATCCTATATCGAAATGAGGACAAGGTTGAATTATTATGTCAAAAATTGAATATCATTTGCATTTATTTTATTAAAGAGACGACCAACGGCTTTTTATTACAACGTAGAATCGTGTTAAAGTCATTTTACTTGGAATCGACTATCATGTTTAAAATCCCGGCGTATGAAAATTTACGGGGAGTAATGTCAAAAGCTTCGCGTTAAGCAAGGAGTTCAGTTGTGCATAAGAGGTGATACACAGACCCTTTTTTATTTTCTCTCTCTCTCTATCTATATATATATTTATATATATAGAGAAAATAAAAAAGGCTAGTATAATTATGTGTGTGAACACACACATACGAACGCACGCACAGCCATCTCAATCGTGTCACAACATCTTAACTCGCCCCACAGCCAAATCCTTTGCAATCTAAGCGGACCCTGGTACTTAACCGGGATAACGCTAGGAAGTAGAAGTAGATTTCAAAGTCAAAGTGAAAATGTTTTATTCATATAGACTTTACAGTACTTATGAACGTCATGTGTATTATTATAATTTTTTAAATCATTATTATGACATTCGGTAATAAATTTTTCCAATTAAAAGCTAAGTTTACAAGGGTTCCGACGGATGGGTCTGGCTTAATCTTAAATCTCCTTGAAGTTAAAGTGAAAATCGTTTATTCTTATAGACTTTTTTATAAGCGCTTATGAATTTCATATGTATATATTTTTTTCAATCATTTAATATTTTGGTGATAAAATTTAAGACCGAAAAGGTAAGTTGACTAGGGTTCCTCGCGCCCAGCACTGAGAAGAGCCCGTAACAAACTCAGTCGGGTATTTTTTTTATTATCACCATTTTCACAATAATTCCAATACAGTTAAAGAAATTTTGTTTGTTAATTGTTGCTACCCGCGATTTAATCCTCGTAAAAAAAGGCCAAAAATTTATGCGTAATGATATATGACAGCTTATAGCCTTTCCCGATAAATGGGTTATCTGACGCCGAAAGAATTTTCCAAATCGGACCAGTAGTTCCAGAGATTAGCGCGTTCAAGTAAACAAACAAACTTTTCAGTTTTATATATTAGTATAGATTAATTTGTTTACGAATGTGAAACTAACTAGCTGATACCCACAACGTTGTCTGCGTTGAATGCCATGATTCCGTGTTGGATTCCGGATTTAAGATTTTTTTTAATATTTAATTTTTAATTTTTGTAAATTATGTTAATCTATTTTAGCGAAATCTGGAATTAATCTTCTTTACTTCTTAAATATAATAAACTAGCGGCCCGCCCCGGGTACGCACGGGTGTACAAATCCAGTTTTAGTTTCAGAGATTTTTCATAGCAAACAAACAATCAAATCTTTCTTCTTTATAAAATTTGTATATATAAACAATTTAAATCATCATTCGATTCAAATTTAATAAGAATAGAGAATAAAATAATTAGTTCCCCTTTGTCTTGCCTCGTCTATTCCCCCATCCTCTATTCCAAAAACACTTCTTTGTTCGCCACAGCAAGAATATGGAGTCGACATATCGAGCGATGTTCAGTCCTGTACTCACTTGGATGAGACGGCGAAATTAGCCTTTAAGAAGCTTGGCGTCATCAACAGGGCGAAGCAATACTTCATGTGGTCCATCGCTTGCAACTATACATGGCGCAAGTTCGGCCTCCTGGAGTACTGCTGTAAGCGTTTGGTGGAGGCCTTGTTATCAGCTGCTTCCATTTGTCCGCATTCAACGTAGAGCGGCTCGAATTATCGCCGACCCAGCTATTACCGTTCGGTTCGATCCTTTGGCTAAGGGATAGATGTGGCTTCACTCTGCATCGTTTACCGCATGTATCACGGGGAGTGTTCCAAGAAATTGTTCGGACTAAAACCGTCAGCTGTATACCACCATAGTACATTCACCATCACCACCTTGATGTCCTGAAACCCACAACCATGTGATTCTCTAGAAACTTATTACCTAGAACGATTCCCACGTGGAATCAATTACCAGCTTCGGTGTTTTCGAATAGATACGACTTAGGGACCTTCAAGAAAAGAGCAAACTCATTCCTAAAAGGCTGGAAACGCATCTGCGACCCCTCTAGTGTTGCATTTGGCCATGGGCTTCGGTAGTCACTCAAGTCAACCGCTTGCTCGTTTGCTCCTCATTCATATTTTTAAAAAAGCATCATGTCCTGTGAGCGCTCACCTTAAGATTGTCCTTATATTTCACTAGCTTTAAGTGATATTACAAAATGCATTACCTACCGTAGAAAATTGTCGGTATTAAATTTAATTTATAAAAGTACTGTCCGCGGCAAAATGTGAACATTTCAGCTTTTATATTTTCTATAGTTTCAGACAGATACATAAAACTAACGTGGCCAAGAGCATGCCAAGACAGACTAGGGAAGGGTTCCGTATCTGATAAGCGATTAAGTTATTTTTTGATAACTTCAAAAATTATAGTGCACACCGACATATAGATAAACAAGTAATACTGGTTCTAGATCCGCAATATTTTTATTTGTTAAGGAATCAAAATTAACAGTGTCTCCATAGGATGCCACACAAGAACTGACTGTCAATTTGCCATTCCTCATAACCACCGCTTCAGCAAAAAGCGGGAACCAATCCGCACTCAATGGCCCAGTAACTCCTTTATTTTGCGGTGCTGCCAATATTTCTAGTAAACAATTTAATTATTGCACGTATTTCTGAGTACGTAGGGTTTCATTCGTGTCCATTATTAATAAGTTGACGCCCTTACTTGCCCGTGAGCGGACGAAATGGGGCGACCGACGACCACAGCGAAACCGCACCTTTGTACCCACGCTTGCAAATAAACATTACCCTTAATTAAATTGCGAAAAAGCTAAATAGCTACGCAATGCGATTGTGTCGAAAGTGCATCCAAGTGACACCTAAAGTGTGTTCCGTTCTTCTATCTACCGTTATCCCGGTTTAGTACCAGACTCAACATGAATTGCAGAGGATGTGTCTCTGGGGCTAGTTGAGATGACCGATTGCCATCTGACATCATTTCCGAAACCCCCACAATCTCTAGACGAGTAATATCATAAAGTGTGTTTCTTTATCTTTACAAATATATTATAATCTTTATCTTTATAAAATAAAGTCGCTTCTAGTTCTTGTAAGGTTTGATCTTTTAAACAACGCAACGGCTTTGAAAGCGATTCAAGACTGTAGGCATAGAGACGTCTATTCTTACACCAAGGGGCAAACGAGCAGGTGGTGAGGTCACTAGAGTGACTACCGATGCCCATGGACAACTGCAACACCCGGGGGCTCACAGATGCGTTGCCGGCCTTTGAGGAGTATACTTCAAGAGGAAAGTTTATATACATATATAATCCACTAGCTGTACCACTCGACTTGTTCGCATGAGCCACTCTTATTACTTACTATTTTAGGACACATTTGTTTTCAAATAAAGGTTATAGTAACAGATGGATATATTATATATGCTGTCGCGGACTTTTATTTAGAAATTTTATAGGGAAACAATTCTGTCATACGTGATTTTTGCGAAACTGCACCGTTTATGCACGCAGTTGAAACTCTCAAAAGCGAACAAAACTCCCCGATTTTGAAACATTTTTCATTGGCGCTCCACTCCTATTGGTAATAATGCAATGAAATTTAGCCTATAGTCTTCCTCGATAAATGGGCTATCTTACAGTGAAAGAATTTTCTAGATCGGACCAGAAGTTCCTGAGATTAGCGCGTTCAAACAAACGTTTAGTTTTTTTTTATTAGCCCATAATGTCCCACTGCTGGGCAAAGGCCTCCCTACTCTTTGACCACTCTCCTCTATCTAGAGCTAAACCAATCCACTCCCTTCCCGCAAAGGCGTCCAAGTTTTATATATTAAAAATGTAACGGATGGGGCGGGTCGCTAGTATGGAATAAACACAGTTTAGCCCAATTTTATTGTCATTATAAATTGTGATTTATATTGATAACATAAATCATAATTTATAACTATGTTTATTAAATAATGATACCATCTTAACATGCACTCAAAGGAAAAAGTTTTTCAACTTCTAAAGCTGATTACGAAGTTAATTTAAGTTTCGCTATAGAGCTGAAAACATTTTAAGTAGAATTAAACACTTTGATCATTTTAATAACATATTTACGTTCAAGAATATTCAAGATGTTTTTACACGTTCCAAACTAGCCGAAATTTCACCGAAATAACCACAAAAGTTGAACAATTTAGACTCTTAACGAATTCTGAAATTCACATTTACTGGCCCCTTGAGTGATATTAAATGTTGTAAAAGAGGCAATTTGGTTTTACTACAAATAATTTCAATCTCATACAAAATGAACGTCTATTATAGTCTAAAATCGAAGCATCAGTCTCGAATTTCTAAAACATTAAATTCGAAATTTAAAAAAAAAACCGATACTCCACTCGGGTATGTTCTTTGAATACAGTAAATTAATCTAGTATTACTGCAGTTTTATACTTTGTATTAATGTGGTGCCATATATTATATACTTTGTATAGATGGACCTATTCACTGATCTGGTCGTGCAGATGTCCATGGGCGCCGGTAGGCACTTCGGTGCCTGCTGCCTGCTCGTCTACCCCCTTGTAACATTAAAAAAAAAATTGCATTCCTGTAGTAATCTAAAAGCAGTTTAATTAGTAGTACACGTCAGTCAACTTTAGAACAAATTTTTGGATTGTTTGCTCACAGTATCCTTTCGTTTTTGTCCCCGTACTAAAAATGTTAACACACTCCAGGGCGCTGTCGTATTTTAAATAGGATACGCTCGCAAAATTACGAATGCATGAGGACAATTTTTCCTCCTCGATAAAATGAAAACCGACGAGTTCTGCGTCGAATTTCGGGCGACATGTAAATCCACGTCGGGACCCCGGCGCTAAATTTTCTACTTAAATGTTTTACGTAGAAAATTTCACGTAATTTCATTCTCGATAGTCTTACTTACTTTTACGTTCGAAACCAAATGACATATGAAGGTTCGTGCTTCCATTTTACACGGTATACATGGCCGTAACGTCGAGGATTCGATACGTGCGCGTTCTGATTTCATTCGTGCTAGCAACATTTAGCAACTTAGTTCTGTAAAATTAATGTTTAATTGACGTTCAGTTTCGAAAATAAAAGTAAGTAAAACTATCGAGAATGTTCGTGCTAAGTCCTCTGTTGTCTGCTTTAGGGATCTCACAATTTGTTTCTAGCCGACTTCAAAATGGTGGACGTTCTTAATTCAACTTCATGTTGATTTTGAAGTAAAACTTTCTTGACGCTTGAATTGGTGCGTAAGTTGGTGATTGTGTAACGCAAACGGTAATTTCTTTTTTCGTTATTTTATTTCGTTCTGGTATAATTTATAAATTAATTCATATTTATATACAATGTTGCGACTTTATGGACTCCCACCAATGGCCACCGTAGACCAGGTAGGCCGAGGAAGAAGTGGCGCGACGACTTGGACGCCTTTGCGGGAAAGGAGTGGATTGGATTAGCTCTGGATAGAGGAGTGTGGTCTAAGGTTGGGGAGGCCTTTGCCCAGCAGTGGGACATTATAGGCTAATTATAAAAATATATATTTATTTTTTAACATCACAAAAAATCCTATATTGTATTACATAAAAAATGTACTTTTTTTATTTATAAATAGCTACAGAGCCATATATTAGGAAATAAAAGGAACAAGAAGAAGCCACTGCCAAGCACGTGGTTGGACGGTTATTTGTTACCATTAGGTACGTCCGAATGCGTCTGTGAACTATTTTGGAACACATTTGTGTCTCAAAATAATGTGGTGTCTCGGCATTTGAAAGTCACGGCACGTGATACTTAAATATTTAGAAATATAATCGCAACCAAACACTTTCAATGACTAAGTATTCATTCACCTGTAACTGGCAACCTTGAAATGTCTAATTGACGATCTTCATGTTCTAAATTTATCAGCTTTTTGCTAAGGCCGTTGTATTCATTACTTGTAACGACTTAAAGAACTTTTTTCCAAAGGCCGACACTCTTTTGTTATTTTCTTTATATACTTATTTAAAGCTATGTACAATTTTTTTGTTCTTACGATATTTGACCATTTAATTACAATTAAATGTCGTAATGAACAAAATATGAAATTTTTAATTATGTTATTTTATGAAACCTTGTTATTTTGTGATGGATATGATGACTACGCTTTAACACAATCCTATAGTAAAACATAAGTACATGTGTGTATAAATCGTTTTGCATTGGTGTGCGTGAGGACTTTTTTAATAAGATAATATATTTGTAGAACACGTTTTATAAAAATATTAGCACACCATCCTCCTCTATGTAAATTATAATTTTGCCCAAATTTCATATTCGTTCGTTTGCGCAATTTTTGTGAAAAGTTACTGAAAGTTTTTACTTCAAGTATTAATATATACAAAGTTTAAATACAAGACACTAGAGACTAATAGATAATTTAAACTATAAACATAATACCTATATTAAGTTTTTACCTCCCCAAATATCCATTTCTCTACTGGCATTTGGCATCCGTTCAAGTTTTACACGATTTATTTTTATCACAGAGTTTTAAATATTCTAATATATCTGCGCCCTTTGCGTAATGGTATTTCCTGAGATTAGAGCGTTCAAACAAACAAACACTTCAGCTTTATATAGTAGTATAGATAATATGCATAAAACTAACACTTGCGCAGTATCATACAAAAAGCCTGCAGCGGCGATTTGCAGCCTGTGGCGACCACCGGCGTCGACCTTGTGCAGCGAGTCCATATAAAATGTATGAAAATTACATCAAATATGCCAGTGGCGACGTTTGGTTGCTGCCGCGGTTATTCTTGTTTATTTTTAATTTGAAAATTTAATTCCATTTACCTTACGACAACCGAGTTCGGCTGACGCGCTATCCTGTCCACTTCTTGGATGGAAATCTGATCGATCTTGTTGTAGACATAGATGCACGGTAAGTAAACCCGATTACCCAGTATCACATCAATCAGCTCATCCGCTGTGCAGTCTTCGCGGAACAGCACCTGTAAGCAATCCCTTAGTCATTTTGTTAAATCCCAAGATTTATGTGTAATGATTGTATGTAGATATACAATCATTACCAATAGTTATCAATAGACCTATATCATTGTAACTGTGGACCAATGGTTACAAAATAAGGGAAGCTAACATATACATAAACAAGGAAGACTATAGATGAAAGTTACAATGCAACTTATATACTGGAATATATAGGGAACTCGTGATGATTATTTTATAGCGATATGTACACAAATTATTATCATGAGCTGCCTATATGCTTACATACACACGGATAATACAATAAGATCTCTAATGGGAAAAAAGTGTCTACCATTATAGGTTAGATAGTAGGTCAAAAACCGTTCAGAATGGCGTGACAAGGTATGAAGGTAGCAATGAATTGACCAATTTATGATGAAACCTTTAAAATTTACTATGTGGTTGCTGATGTGGCGCCTCCTTATTTACGTAATTTGACGGACTTTTTAATATACAGAGGTGATACTCCTTTATGTAGTCTCCGTGATATTATAAAACAAAGTTTTTCCACTCTATCTGTCTGTCTGTTTGCAATAAACTCAAAAACTACTGAATGTATCATCATGCAGTTACCAACAGATAGAGCGATTCGTGAGGAAGGTTTATACGTGTAATACATATTACAGTAAATAAAAGAAGAGAATTTCACGTGCACTTACAATTTGTGCGCTGGCTAAACCTTATGAAATAAGTCAAACTACTAACAAACGATGAATAATTTACCTCAGCATTAAATATTTTGTATTCGTGTAAAATCATCTGAACCATCTTTTCATCCACTTTAGTGAGCTGGCATGTTGAGTTAAATGACAATCCTCCACCTTTTTTTATCTGAAAAATAAATGAAAAACTTTAAAAAAGGGACAAACAGACTTTCGCACTCGACTGCGCATTCACTTGCTCGCGTGCACACACGCAAAACTCGCAAAGCTTACCGCTTTTCGTTACCTGACGATTTCAGCAAAATCAATTTATTTAGTACAAAGTAAACAAATATCAATCTTGGAAACTCAAGTAAGTTAGATTATCAAAAAAATGTTATATCAAAAACTGAATTTTTTTACATAACTTTAAATTAGCATATGGTATGCAAATCTAAAGATTTGTGGACAAATTTCGACGTGCCGGCGATCTCTAGTAAGTACTAAAATTGCTAAAAATGTTACTAATATTTGTTACCTTTAGTAATTTTTCTCTTATCAGTTAACTTACTTTGAAGTATATATTAGGTTTATTCTTATTGAGCCTGATTCCAACACTCTCTAACTCCCTCTCCAATAGCTGGCGATGCACATAGGGTTTAGTTGCATCCAACATCATCAAAACCAAATCAGCCGTGCGGGCCACTGCTATAACCTGGCATATGTAAAACACATTTTCTTTTTATGGAAGAATAATTTATTAATAAGACAAAAATGCTTGCAGGTTCCGATCTTCCGTGGTGAGCACAATGGGCATGCCGGTGGGCAAGGCAAGTGTGATATCACGAGCCTGTTAGGGTGGTGACCCTAACAGACTTGTGACATCACACTTTTACACAGTGCAGCCCAATGGTCAATTTTAGGATGGAACAAGGTTTAAGTATGGCACCGCCTTTACTTGCTCTGCTTATAATTTTTAAGAAAGAAAAACCGTTAAGAATACTAATTTTTAATGAGCCAGACAGATCAAAGTGTTTGTACATTTTTGTCCTTGAAGGGCCCTAGGTCACAGATACGGAGCGTGGGCTTTACGGCTGATCGCTTTGACCTCTGAAGATCATATCAATATTACTTGAAATTTTCTCTCGAGCATCTGGGATGATTGATGCGATGATATCGCGTTTTGACTAACAACACACGTTTTCTATACATAATATATAAAGCTGAAGAGTTTGTTTTTTGTTTGTTTGTTTGTTTGCTTGAACGCGCTTATCTCAGAAACTACTAGTCTGATTTGAAAAATTCTTTCAGTGTTAGACAGCCTATTTATCGAGGAAACCTATAGGCATAATATCATCACGCTAAAATTGAATCTATTTTTTTTAATCTAATTTTACGCGAAGTTGCGGGCACAGCTAGTCTTTAATATTCATCTTATATATATATAAAACAAAGTCAGGTTTGTTCGAACACTTATAGCTCGCGAACGGCTGGAACGATTTTCATGATTTTTGATTTGTTCGATTTGTCTCCTTTCCGAACAGCAGAATAAGTATTGATAACAATGGTAAAAATTCACAATAATTAAATAAAAGAAAAAACATTTTCACATATAAAATGTTCCCGAGTTTAGGGAGGGTTTCCCGAGAAACGGCAAAGGAAACGAGAAAGGCATATCAGCTATCTACCAGTGGCAGTCCCGCCCAAATCGGTGAAGACGTTTCGGAGTTTACCAGGAACAAACAGACAGACAAAAATGTTTTAACTTTTATTTGTCTTTACTACAGCTATCGTGTATACATCATTAGTCATAGGCAAATAGTAAAAAATGATTTAGACGTCACAAACAGGCCCTTCGATTTTATTTATATATATATAGATGGCTTCCGATACTTTAAATTACGAAGGATTTCAAATCCGCAATGCACTTTCTTCTTAAAGACTTAATTAGATTAAAGAAATCATATTGCATCCATCTTTTTTAGGCGCAGAGATTTTTAATTATATACAATTATGTTATAAAAAGCTAGTAAGCGAGTAGATTATTTCATATACTTCATCGCATAGAATTAAGCGGGCTCGCTTTGTTGGTACAAAGTGAAATTTACACTAGGAAATGTCTATAAATAGCTTTCTACGAAACGTGCACCGATTTTAGAAGCATCGTGTTCGGGGCGGAAAGAATGGAACAATAACACTTTAATAGCCGATGGAATCGGGCGTAGCATTCATACGAAAAACTACAAACAGGGTAAGATTTAACGCCAAATATATAATTAACTAGCTGCGCCCGCGATTTCGTCCGCATAAAATTTGTTAAAAAAATGGCCAAGAGCGTGTCTTGGCCATTTTTTTAACCAATTTTACGCGCTTACATAGAAGGGTTCCGTATCTGATACGCTATTAAACGTACTTGTTAAATACGTTTGTAGCGTATCGTTCAATGTACAAAAGTAGTTGTCCGATTTTGAAAGTAATTTTCCATTTTAGCATGTTCTATCAACATGGAAAATTTCAAGTCTCTACGTCTAATGTTTGGAAATGCTAGGGGGGGGGCACCTTACGGGCAAACAGATGGACGGACGGACCGATATATAGCCAATAACGAGATGATATAGCCAATAGCATTCCTAGATAAATGCACTAAGTAACACTGACAGAATTTCTAAATTGGAATAGTAGATTCTGAGATTAGCGCGTTCAAACAAACAAACAGCTTAATATATTCGTATATATACTAGCTGTATCCGGCGACTTCGTCATCGTGATTTCAGTAATTTGTTAAATTTTGAGAGTTTTATTTTTTGGGCGGAACTCTAATTAGATTTCTAAAACTAAAGTACCCTATGATGCCAGTAAATGTGAAAGTCCTGTCGAAATCGGTCCGGTCGCTTCGGAGATTGGCCGGAACAAACAGACGGACAGACACCAAAAATATTGACTTACGTTTGGTTTACTAGGTATCGTATATATTATAGCCATTTGAAATTAGTATAAAAAATAATTTCGACGTTACGTATGGACTTCACATTCTTGAGGAATTTAATGTACAGGTTGACTGGTGAACTCTAACGATTGGTGAAAACCGCATGACTATCCATAGAGTATTTTTTGGGTTTATCGCGAACAGACCGACAGACAGCTCTTGTGTTAACATACTTGTTACACAAAATAATTAAAAGAAACTGCTGTTTTCTTCATTACGTGCCGTCTCACCCGTTGCCGCACCGAGACAAGCTGTGACAAGGACCGGGGGGGAGTTTAAAACTTGTTAAATTCGTCTGTCGTCATTTATGGATGACCATGTTACTTTCAGATAGGTATCGTGTAAAAATGGATGGAGATAATTCTTAGATTGGCAGATAGAGGACGTTGAAACGAAGCCGCCCGTGTCATTAACTCACTTTAGACCTAGGACGTAATTGGTCAGCGTGCGATTTGTCTCGATTAACGATAAACAACGCTCATAGATCCGAGGTCGGTAACCTCTTGGCAGACAAGGGCCATATCGGCAAAAATGAAATGAAAGCGGGCCATACAAGTAAAATAGTAATTGGAAATAGGTGTTCGGTTACTTATTTATATAGGTAGACATAAAAAGCGTTGTTAAAAATGCTAAATTGTGCATGAAGGTACATGCCGTTGTTTTATTTCAATTTTAGTACTTCAGGACTACAGAACTTTGCATTCGTTTGATGTAATTATTATATATTTATAAAAATTAGTTTGCAATAAAAAAAACAGTTGTCGCGGGCAACGGGCCACGCGTTGCCGTTCACTGCAGGGTATTTGGTTAATACAAATTGAGTTGATCATATCTTTAACAATTAATCTTCCATTGTATTTTTTTTTTCAGAGTTACACAGACGAAGATCACGGTCTTGGCGGTGTACGGCCGCATTTGTACCACGCTCTAGAAAAGTTCCTACAAGAAAATATGCTGTAGAAGTGTGATAAATAATAAAATATAATGGGTGACATTCCTAAATCCTTTCCAGTGCAATATTAGATTCATTTAATATAATATTCTTTCCTCGGACCTATTTCTTCTTCTCAAAAACTAATATAACATTAATCGTTGACTAGAGACTTCTGTTTCGTTCTACTATAACCTTCGATAGTCAAATTATTCAAAATGTTACACACTGTAAAAATAAGCAATCACAATTTTTTCCTACGATTACGGTCAATTACAAAAGATCCTCTTATTATAAATAAGACTTGTGGGAAATTGAGAATAAATCATATGAATTATTTCGAGTATCTAATATTTCTAATAATTAAATAATTAAAAAAATTCATGTGTTAATCATAGACATGCACTAGAAATTTACAATAGTATGTTGTTTGTACTTATTACAGAGTCTAAAATAATTTGTAAAAAAAGTTATTACCATTTACGGTATATAAAAATAACTCGTAACAATTATTTGTCATGTATGAGACAGCGTTTAGTAATAATAGCATTTAAAGAGATGATATGTAATTTAGTATTTTTCTATCGTTATTTAGAAATTTCATTTGTTGTCTATTGGATGAATTTGACCTTAATCACATTTCAGTACACTTTTGTAAGTATTAATACCTCTATTGTATTTTAATTAAGTCAAACAGTTTACAAAGCTAGAATGTACAAGTACTTAAAATGTGACAATTTTCTTATAATAAGTATATTAAATTATTGTATAGTACAGAAGTTATTTTGAACTTTAAGCCATCTTTGTTCGTCCTTGCTCAAATAAACAAAATATAATATCGTGAATTGTGTTAACTATTGTATCAATTATTAGTTCAGAAGAGTGTTCACATTATGTTAAATAAGAGAAATGGGAATATCATTTTAATAATATTAAACTTATAAAAAGTAACACATTATATTAAAATCGTTGCCGTCGTGCTAACTGATATAAATTGTAACGTAATCAAAATACTTTACGGGTTCCTTTCGTTATCAATTGAAGTTGTAAAGATAAAATAAGACTATTAAAAGATATATAACGCGCGTCGCGATTTCGCGAAACCAGGCAACTTTAAGCTTAATTAAATTTTAAATATTATTATGAGCATAAACTTTAAAATTGCCAAATAAAAAAAAAGTTTAGTTTATTATAGGTATGAAGACAGGGTTGTAGCTTGAGTGTAATTTTTTTTATTATTTTATTTGATAAATTCTTTTGCTATTGAAGTGACCTGTGGGTGTGGAAGTGACGGTGACATTGGGGAAAGTTTATGTAAATATTTGAATATTATCTTCTATTTTAAGTATCGATTGAATAATAAATGTGTTTTCTACATGTGTTGTTTCATTTCGAACTGTTAAAGAACAGAAAGAGAATTTAAACTTGATCCGCATTTACTTGATAATACTTTCAAATGTGTATAAAAAATGTTTACAAATAATATATTAATTATAATTTAAATAATACACTTTTAACACGTTGGACCCCACAGAGGATACCGATAATTCCCATTCAACCTACGATGAAAATCACGATTGTGTCAAATTTTGACAATAATGTTGTATTGTTCTAAATCATTGGTTTCCAAAACGATCCAGGTGGACCCCTAAGGGTCCACGGGAGACTCGCGGGGGTCTGAGCGGATAAAAAAAATGGGGATGCATAATTCGTAAGCGGAGGTCCACGAAAATTAACCGCTTTCGACAGTAAAGAACTAAAATGTTGACTTTATTTCACCTGTCAATGTAGAGGCAGATAATATTTAAAGTAGCTTAGAGACTGTTCCTTGTAAAAACATGAAAGTCGATATTCTGTACAACGTGACGAGACAAAAATAAATTATCCTGTTTTTCTTTTTTTTAGCACTCCGAACAGGGAGTTTTCTTAATTAAATAAGTTACAATTTATTGGTTTGTCTCCTTTTTGAGAATACGGTAGAAATGGTGGATCCCTTATAGTTAACAGAGGGTCCTATGGAACCAGCTAAAGATTGAAATTGGTTTATGAGAAAGAAAAAATTTGGGAACCTCTGTTGTAAATGATATATTATAGGGTCATTTGCAAAAAAAGGCTGATTTTGCGTTATAATTCTTAAAATAACATAGCGAGTCATCGGTGTCCTCGACGGCAGGATAAAAGCCTTTTTTGAAGCCGCTGGGGTCACGGAATCACGTTTTGGCGTACTTTGCGGCCCAGCTACCTATATTGACATTTTTTATTAAAATGCTTACAAAAATTTATATATTATTACGTAACAGTGTTTTTTTTTTTTATTATTCACTCCGCAAGCATTTTAACTCGATAAAAGTGTCCGTTACCGTGGCCCGAACGGTACACAACATCGGTGAACATGTTAACTGAACCCATTCTGATATGTTGTTCAGAATACTCTAGTCTTTAATTCAAGATTTTTTTTTGTACCATTTGCCGATTTAAAAATACGGAAATTCTCCATGAAACGTGACATTAGCGAAATAAATTGTGCATATGCACAAAAGCAAGCCAAAGAAAGAAAAAGAGTATGGAAATTGATGTAGAGATGCCAAATAACACTTGACACTTATGTATATGAAAGACGTCATTCGTTAATACAAATATCACAATCTATCGTAATTAGCGGCAACTTTTTATGGAGTTCCAAAACTCCAGATTGATTTCTTGTCATCAAATAGCCTTAGTAATGACATGACATGACAGATTATTAGGCCTTTTCTACATAAAATAGTAACAATTAATAACAATTTCTATTACTTTAAAGTTTAGCAATAGAATCAGTATTTCTAAACGAAAAGTATAACACCTTGATGAGACTACCCTCTCGCCTCTACAGGAGCGTGTGAATTAGAATTTTTAGTACCTAATGTGTTAGTAACATTAAATTTAAATTGTTAAAAATGTCCGTACCACCTCTTAGGAAGCCAAAATTTACAGAATCTGAAAATAAGTTGTTATTGGAACAACAGTTCATAATTTTAACTTTAAGAAACTCAAAAAAACTCGTCATATCATCAGATTCTTTTCATGGTATAATAACAATGGGAAATGTGTACAGATGTGTCTTGTGTAATGTTGAAATGCCACTGGAATATGAACCTAAGGAAAATCATAAGAATGTACATGAACATAAAAGGCTATTGAAAATCTATCCACACTTAGAAGACATGGCTGAAAATTTAGTCAGACAGGTAAAATTTCGCAACATAAAACTTTCTTCCAAATATTTGATTTTCAAACGTTTACATTTCAAAAATGTCTGCTAATAAATACTTTGAGATCAAAAAGCTACAATTTGTATGCTTAGATTATCCAAATATTTTGAAAATTCCTTTGTAATTTATATTATATCCGAATTTGTCGTATTTGTTATTATGTTAATGCCTTTTCAATCATTTATATTTATTGATTTATATTCATTGCTCTTACAAAACACTAGCAAAGTTTGAAACCTAGTAAAAATTTAAATTCCTATGTCCTGTCTCGCTCTTCTTCTACATATATTTGGTTCTTTATTAATAAGGACAAGTAAATCTGCACTATTAGCACCATACTAGATTGAGCTCAGCAGGGGAGGAAACACTATCATAGAAGGTGAGTGCTAATGAGCCACTTTAATGAATACTCTTAAATCTACACCTGCATTGTAAGTCCTGGGCACTAATATGGGTCCTTCCTCTGCAACATGATGGAACAGGCTCCTGCACACTGAATCTATGGAATGCTAAGAAATTAGTCTCTATTATTTAATTTTTTTTATTTCATTTATAGTGTCTCACTGATGGGAAAAGACCTTATTCCTCTCAAACCATTCTTTTAATTTATATTATTTAATTTCAGATTGATAACAACAACTGTTATTGTTCTATATGCAATGTGGTGACTTCAACATTTTCTCTAATGAGGCATATAAAGACGGATGAACATAAACATGAACTCAATAAGGCAAAACTACGAGCTACAACATACAAACCTAACGATGAAAATAATAACAAATAAGCATACTGGATATAAGGATTTGTAATTGTTTTGTGTAAAAATATGTGCTAAAAGATTTTTCTTCTAATTAAATTTTAATTAACATTTTCTATTGTAATTTTATTTCTGTTTTGAATATTTATCCCTGGGAATAACTTTCTATAATCTAACTGAGAAAACAGACAAACTAATACAAACTTGCTACAATGATATAAAGTATTTATAAAAATTTGTTTTCTTATTTCCTGTACGTTCACATGTAACATAATTATCTACATACTATTTTATTTAGAGGTAATTTTGGAGAGGGAATTAAAATAAAAAAAAATATTTTTTTGAGATTTTGTATTTACTGTTTTTACATTTTGAAATTAACTGTTAATAGTTAATAAATGGAAATCTTGACTTCTCTTTAGATAGCATTCTTATTCACTTGCAGCAGCTATTGTCAGTATAAAAGTTACAGGAGTTAAGCCTTTGCTGATTGTATTACCCACCTTTAAGTATCAAATCTTCCACATAGGTTTTCATATTATATATTTAGTGACTTTCACATAGCTTCATGAAAGTCCATAAATAGTTTATATACAAAATTGTGTATAGCATTATAAGCAGAATCCAGGATATTTTTCATTATTTAATTGCTTTAGGATTTTTTTAGTTCTAGCAATTTATAATAATTGAAAACACTTATATATTAACAACCAATTAGGTTATGAATTTTATTCAGGCTTTAAGACCAAATATTTGATTTATGCTTGCTTTTTCGTAAACTAATTTGAATAATTACCACAAAATAAGTTCTGTACCTACTATGCATTGTAACAATTATCTTCTGCGTCTTTTCGATTTTTTCTTCATAGTCTTTTTATTACCAGCTAGTTTTGCTATTTTTCTTTTGTGAAGCCATACAGGGTACTGTCCGTTTTGATCTTTCATTGTTTTTGTATTGAAAACTCTTTTTTTACCATCAACCCCATCTACGGCTATGTTTTCATCATCAGAACTCATTTCTACGTCTTCTTCTGGCACCGATTCCTCTTTTTGTTTTTGTTTCTTAATTTGTCCAGCATCGAAGAATATAACTTCGTCAGATTCCATAACCTTACTTTCGGAAACTTTTTCTTCCTCTTTTAAGCCTAGCATTTTTTTCAGCCTGGCTAATTCCTTCACTGCATAACGCTCCCGTTTTATAGCTCTGCATTTTCGCTTCCATTTACTTCTGATAGATTTCGCCATTCTATGAAACTTTAATAATAAAGTGATATTTACATATGGGTTCGGAAATCTATATAAACGCACGTTTTACCATTATCATAGACGTGTGACAAAAGGCAAATATTGTCTTGTTTATTTTTTAATATGACAACACAGCTGTTACCGGCTGTGTCGAGTATCACGTATTTTAATACTGAGTACTGTTTTTATTAGTTCATTGGAATTAACACTTTATATATATATATATTATTTATTCATTATTACTGTCAGTCATTTTATCATTTTTAGGGGTCATCCATAAATTTGTCACACGAATATTACGTCTTGCAGATTCGATCCTATTTCAATTAAAAAAATAAATAACCAGCCACAAAGTAACGTTAAATATAACGTTCTCACCTTATTGTTGATAATATTTTCGTTTAATATTATTAAAAATAATAACTATTAAGAAAATATATTTCGCGTAAACTTTAGTTAAATATTGCTAGTATTGCTGGATATACTAGTTTTATAGTAGTACTGAAGAAGTCTTAAGTAGTTTAAACATTGACCGGCAATTGAGTCGATCGCTAGGTTAAGCAGTTCATACCGCGGCCGCTTAATAGATGATCCATTCTAACACTGGTTGTCAAATATACCACCTCCTCCGTATTTCGGAAGGCACGTCAACAAAAAGTGGGTTCCGATTAAGTAATATTAGATGTGATATTGTAGTGTTTAAGGGGTTTCCGGGTAATACTTCAGACGGCAGTCGGTCATCTTAAGTCGCCCCACAGCCACATCCTCTGCAATTTAAGCGACCCTGGTACTTCACCGGGATAGTGCTAGGTGGAATAAGATCGACTTATGCATCAATAAATCTTTTCGAATAAAAATATACTACCGTATTTATCCGAATCTCCATCCTCATCAATCTCTAAATCATTATCTTTAAGGAAAGTACTATAATAATAATTTCGTTACAAATTTAAACAGGAATATAAAATGATAATGCTCTCAACCAGTTTATTATCTCTCAGTGATATTAGCATAAATATAAATATGGCCTTATTTTAATACGTAATTAATTTCAATCTTGGTTTATTTACCTACCAGTTCAACATTATAGGTACTTTGCCTTTCATTATCATAATCGAATGCAAACTAAATTACTAGATCGATAACTTTCGCTGTAATTTGCTAATTTGCGTACTAATCTATTACGCTTCTTATCTCTCTATACGTAATCCTTTTGTACGTGTGTATGTCATTCAACTCTTCATATATGGTTGGTAATTTGTAGAAAATATCTTGCCTGAATTTGCCCCCAGTTAGATTAATTCACAGTTGGAGTTCTATCTCCGATTTAAGATTGTTTTACATTATCAGGTTCTAGCTAGACGAGTCCTTGGTCCACGTGGATAATTAAAGCATTTATAAGTGATTAGTTGTTGCCCGCGACATGGTTCGCGTAAAATTAGGTGTAAATTTTAGCGTGATGATATATAGCCTATTTCCTTTTCCGATAAATGGACTATCTAACAATGAAAAAATTTTTCAAATGGGACCAGTAGTTGCTGACATTAGCGCGTTCAAGTTAAAAAACAAACAAACTTTAGCTTTATATATCTATATAATAGTCTAGATTTTTAAACATTGCTTTTTTAAAACTATACTCTTTTTATTAATTTGTTATTTATCGTGCTTTCCGTTTGTTCAGGGTATATTACACTGACATAATATCAGGTTTTTAAGGAATACTAGCGGACCCGGCAGTCTTGCCCGAATTTTGGCGTCCAGCAGTTTTAAATTCTGTTTGAATTTCAACGAGACTAACGAAAAATGCTTGATTTTTATATACATATACAGATTTAGTTAGAGCTAACATGAATGTATACAACACATAGGATATTTAATCTCTTACACATTTACCTAATTACATCTACTACTACTACTACTTATAAAAATTTGCTGATGAAAACTACCTGATGAAAATAGTAAAATAATAGACTGCTTACCTCTCAGATACTCAACGCACGTTGCACTCTAAAACTGAAGAATCACAAGATAAACTCTACGGAAAAATGTTAAGCTCTTTAAAAGTATAGATCTGAAATTGTATGTGGTAAAGCCCTCGTTGCAGAGTTGTGGAGATACCGAAGCAGGCAGACAGACAGACCGCCCGCGGCAGCTAATGGCCGAATAAAATTGCGTTATGGCCCATAAAGTAGTCTCTGTGGACCACATATCGAAATAGAACTACTAAATACTTGTTACATTCGACATAGCATCGCCTTGAGATATCGCTGGAGTAGATATTATAACTGGTATTTAATCTGCACTAGTCAAATTAAATACTAGTACTAGTGTTGTACCTGCTTGATTTAATATCTTGAGTTTATTCAAAAAGTCAAATTGAATAATGTGAATGGGACTTTGACTTAATGATCGTTTTGGCATGTACCTGCACAAGGTCACCTGAGAGAAACAAACTACCAGGAAAACAGCTAGTATTTCATACACGTGACCTAAGATCAAAATCTTTGACATGCGATTGATCAAAATAACTGCAATTTTGGCGCTACCTTTAATCAAAACTTGAGACTTCTTTTAGACACTCTTAGCAATGACTAGCTTGAGACAATTCAAGCTAAACTTGAGACTACTTTTAGACATTCCTAGCAATGCTTGAGACAATTCAAGCTAAATTTGAGACTTCTTTTAGACATTCCTAGCAATGACGAGCTTGAGACAATACAAGCTAAGGGGATTGTAGCTTAATCGGTAACCGGCAATTGAGGCGATCGCTAGGTTAAACAGTTTTCACCGTGACCGGGTGATAGATGGGTGAACCAATCTAATGCTGGTTTTTCAAAATCCAAAATCCTTCGTGTTTCGGAAGGCACATAACAACAGTGAGTCCGAGTAAACTCACTCAGGGATATTATTCGTGAGATTGTGGGGGTTCCGGGGATGACGTCATCTCAACTCGCCCCACAGCCACATCCTATCGAATTTAAGTGGATCCAGATTCTAGACCGGGATAATGCCTATGTAGGAGAAGGCAAGCCTGAGATATTTATCTAGCCTCTTAACAAACTTATGTACTAAAGCATGCAATGTGGGGTTAACCTTGCTTTTCTTTTCCAGTCTTCCACCACGTATGTTACGAGGGTTCCGTAGACCTCGACTGCATACTGGACATGAACGACAGACACGCCTTGGAGGTCCAAATAATGGAATTCGGTCAGGTGCCAAAACAGCTGTTCACAAAACCGCACGTCAGAAAGGTCATGCCCCATATTGCCAAACAGCTTTCCACTAGGGAGTATGAAAATCTGGAATGTAACCTGGAATGTCTGGACACTATATGGTTGCATAAAGAGGCTGTGACCTGCGTAGTACAACGGGGGGATAGAGTTATATCAGTTTCCAAAGATGGGACCCTAAAAGTGTATGACATGGTGCAGAGGAAACAAATAAGAAGTGTTATTTTGAGCTCTACTCCACTAAGCTCGTGTGCTATGGTCGATGACCATATTGTTGCTGTTGGATCGTGGGATAATGAAATGTGAGTGTGTACTATAAGTTCACCCAATTAGGAGTCATGTATTAATTATGTCACAAGTCAAAGGGGCAGGGGGGGGGGGGATCGGAAAAACGTGACATTGTGTGACAATGGGCAATTGGGTCAAAAGTTTTTCGTGTCCCCTGTTCTGTCTGATTTTTCATTCGTGTTGTCTTATAACAGGGGATGCGAATTTGTCAGGACTTTCTCTGGCAGTAGCTTATGTTACTAGAAATAAAATAGGCTACTTTACTTTTAGAAAAGTAATTAGGGTTCCCCACAAACCAAAATAAAGTAAAGTCACTGAAGTTTTCCTTCGTCTTTTATGTTTTTAAAGTTAAAATAGAAGTCTATACAAAAATTCAGCTGATTGTGTTTGATGCCATCGACTTAGATGAGTGGGCTACTTACTTTTTATTCATGCCTATTTCATTTTAATTTATGTCTTATATGGGCAATCCAATTTGAATTTAAAAATCCATACTAATATTACAAATGTGAATGTAACTCTGTTAAGCTTTCTTCTGCCTCAACTGCTGAAGTAATTTTGATGAATTTCAGCATAGGCATAGATAAGACTTTGGTAAAGGACATTGGATAATTTTGATATACCGGAGCCAGACATAGCTCAGTGTTTGAACATTTTTGACCTTGAAGTCAACAAAGTTCTACAGAACTTTATGAAGTTACACAAAGTACCTGGCCACGCTAAATGCTCATTGAAATCATCATTCAAATGAAGCTATGTGTGGCTCCGGCATTACGAAAATAAGCCTTCACATGAAGAATTGAAGATCATCAAAATTTAACAAAATTACCGAATTCACTCAAACGATGTCGCGGGTTACAGTTAGTATGTATATAAAAAATTATTAAGTTTTTTTCATTGTTAATACTCCTGAAAAGATGCTTAACAAATACAAGGAAAATTATCTTTACCTAACTATGTATTATTGTTCTTCCAGTTACTTCTACGACGTGGAATATGGTCGAATAGTAGAAAGTTTTCGGGCTCACG
>JANCMC010043364.1:0-50270 GCA_024363005.1 Charaxes varanes
GCGGGACGTACAAAGAAGGGATCTGGCAAGGAGGTAGCTTAAGGTTGGTAAGAAAGGATTTTTTGATACTATTTGTTTGTGTGTGTTTATCTATGTGTGTATGGATGTGTATGAAGAGATTTATATTTATTTTTTAATTCTCAGTACAAATTTAAGTTAACAAATAGATAATGAAAATATGCATTCTGTATTTCAACTGTTGCCTATAACGCTATATCGTCCACAACCTTTTTTATGTAATTCTCTCCCCGTTTGTACCACTCTTTACTGTCTTGAGCTAATTGTATATTCCAATCTGTAGATTGGACCCTTTTCTTCATTTTCAATAAGCTGTGTTTGACATAATATTTTTAATATAGTATCATGTAATTATTCAATATAGCATCATGTGATAAAATTCGTACGTCATTGTATAGTAGTTTGTAGCCGCCATTATAATAAAACCGTCTAATTGTAACCTATGATCTGTGAATAAATGTAAAAAAATAAATAATAATATTATTAAAATAACGATAATATTTTAGGTCTCTCCTATCTTTAGTGAGCTTTACAAAAATCTCTGAAAAGTTTGTTATGTGCACAAACAAACTATGTTTTTTTATAAAGAAAACCATACGTATTTTGAAAATTATCTACAATTTTCTTACAAAAAATCCTTTGAAAATATTCGTCTATTTTAGAATTGATAGAGATACAAGCGTTTGTATGTAAAGGAAAGGAGAAACACAAAGGCGACGCATTAAGGACATTCTTTAATCTCGTACTTACTATTCCATGTAGCACTTAGTCGGGCTAAGTGTCCTGCCCAGCTCTTCTTGAGGAGCAACACTGTTTCTCCAATGTCTTGAGTTTTCGTCCTTCGTCTGATTTCAGTGTCGCGTACTAGTTCTTGGAGATTGATACCGAGTTGATTATGACCATAAATGAACCATAATAGTCATGGTTGAACCCTAAATGACCAGAAATTCGGTACAGTTATTTACTAATTGCATATAACTGTATGTGTACGGACAGCTGAATTTCTCCACATGACATCCCGTCAAAATTTGAAATTCCACAACTGTGAGCTATTCTAGAAACTTTTGCCTCGCACAATTTCTCTGTGGATTCAAAGGCCAGCTTCGGTATTTCCGAACGGATACGACTTAGGGACCTTCAAGAAAAGAGCATGCTCATTTCTCAAAGGTTAGCAACGCATCTGCGAGCCCTCTGGTGTTGCAGTTGTCCATGGGCATCGTTGGTCACTTAGGTGGACCGCCTGCCCGTTTGCCCCTTGTTTTATATAAAAAAAATACGATACCAATAGCAAAAACACGATAGAAATCATTTTTTTCGTTTATTTGTTTCGGGTCTCCGGAAGCGGCTAGATCGATTTGGACGACACTTTCGCTGGCAGGTAGAGAGTTTAATTTTGATTTTACTAGAAATAACACGGGCTGCCTTGCTTTGCAAGGCTGTGAGCTACATCTCATCACACTAAAATTTAATCTATTATTTTTACCTAATTTTATGCGGACGAAGACTAAGCAGAAGACGAAGAAGAAGCTAGTAAAAATATAGTGGACTTGGCTAGTTAAACATTACCTTTTTGTATTTATCGTTTAAATAGTTTATGAGGGCAATACGATATGTATTGATTGTATGTACTACCAAAATATTTGACTTCCTCTGTGGGCTTATCCTCAATGCATTAATGAAATATGGCATAGATAAACAGTAAAAGTTGAGTAAATAGAGAAGTTCTAATAATGTCCATGATTGATAGCAAATAAAAATAAATTACTAATAAACAAGCTGTGCCCGCAACTTTATCCGCGTAAAATTAGACAAAAAAATAGATTCAATTTTAGCGTAATGATAGCCTTCCGCGATAAATGGGCCCTCTAATATTGAGAGAATATTTCGTGCCAGTAGTTCCTAAAATTAGCGTAGCAAAAAAACACACAAACAAACTTTTCAGCTATATTTTTTTTTTATTAAAAGGGGCAAACGGACCGGCGGTTAATGTCTAATGACGCCCGTGGATAATCTGAACTATCAGGAGGCTAGTAGATGGGTTGTCGGCCTTTAAGGAGGGGTTTTGGCCCGCAGCCAAATCCTCTGCAATCTAAGCGGACCCTGGTACTTAACCGGGGTAACGCTAGGAAGAAGAAGAAGAAGAGTACATTTAATTCCTTGTTTTAATTCAATAGATGGGCTGCAAAAATGTGATACTATATCTTGTATCATGTTGTTTTTTCAACATATTTATATCGTGTGAACTGCAGGTGGTTTTCGACATTCGGGACGTATTGTTCGAGTTCCTAAAATAAATATATTTCCAAAAATAATTTCCAAATTAAGTCACCGATATTTCACGTTTTATAACATAATATTTATGATATAATTCTAAATGAAGTATTTTTTTTATAGATACAACAGTTTATAATGGTTTTTTTGAGTTAAAGGTTTCATAAAACGTTGGCAAAAGATACATATACGTGAAATACTTGGTTCGGTACTCCTATCACAATGTTTTTTTAGCTTCATAAAATTTAATCTTAGTATAGTCTTTTAGAAATATTAAGATTGACTTTTAAAAAGCCTCAGGCCAGTTCCTGGTGATCAATAATTTTATTGCCGGCTTTAAATTGAATAAACCTCTCTAATTGAATAAACCTCTCAGTAATTTAATGAAATACAACAAAATCCTTACCAGTCAGGAAATGTCCAGAGCAAATTATTTGCTGAATATTCATAAAATTGTCAACTCTTGAATAATTTTTTTTTAAT
Source organism: Charaxes varanes (assembly GCA_024363005.1). NCBI lineage: Eukaryota > Metazoa > Arthropoda > Insecta > Lepidoptera > Nymphalidae > Charaxes > Charaxes varanes. The sequence goes on from JANCMC010043364.1 coordinate 2,773, forward strand.
AGCCTATATTGTCCTATTGCTGGGCATAGGCCTCCCCTTTCTCCAACCACACCTTCCTTTCCTGATCCATCTGAATCCATTTCTTTTCAAAGACATCCAAGTCGTCACGCCACCTCTTCAAAATTTAATAATAATTATTAAATTTTTTAAATCCAATCGTGATTTGGTCAATTTTGAAATTTTAGCCAACTTGAAGGTTATATTTTTTTTTGTGCGTAACCTGAATACCTTAACACACCATTTACTATTAAATTATTATTTCATGTTTTACTAAAATAATAAAATTGTTTAATTATTAATAATAAAAAAAAACATTTTTTGAACAGACTTTAAATTTTATTTATGTGCATAGATATAGAATAATATATCTAACTTGCGAAACAAAATTTAGATTGCCAAATGAGAGAGTTGACTCATCGGATAAATATTTGAAGCGACGAAGACCGAATCCGGGAAAAAAGTCGAGGAATACGAAGAGTAAAGAAAATGTTTTTTTCCAAGAACGTAGATAAAGATATTATGTAAATGCAAAAGGTTTTAAAGGTTAATCTGCCTAAATATAGCAATATTCACGCCAAACCTCGGTAATAGCCGCCCGCCTGTGCCGCGGTCATATGTAGACAAGAATAAAAAGAGGTTTTACATTACCGCACCAGTCGTAAACAAAAGGTTATAATAATCTGTGTAATTAGATATTGATGATTACAAAAGTTACAAGGAAAGTCAAAATGTGAAGTATATATTTTGAGCCATTCCTTCAGGAAGTTACTTCATTATAGTGCCAATCCTCTCGACGTCAAGCGATAATGGATTTCCAGTGAGCTTCAGTATAAGTAACATTCATTTACGTTTTTATTAATCATTACTATCCAAAAGACTTTCCAAAAATAGAATTAAATTAAATGAAATAGTTAATAGTGGTTTAACCTAGTATCAATGTAGGGCGCAGAAATATCAAAAGGTTATATCCAGGGTTCTGAAGCTACACGAGGAAAGTTTTTTAGGAGAACAAGACGATGTTGAACTCTGGCCGCGTATATATTACATTGTTTTTACGTAAAAAGTATCGTGATTTTCATGAAAATGTTATTCAAAGTTAATACTATTAATAATGTAGAAAAGATTCTTTATATTTCCTTTAAACGAGGTACCATTATGATTCTATCAAGATTATAAAAGCGTTACAAATAAGTAACAAGTAAAGAACACGTAACAAACACAAAGGAAATAATGAACTTAACCATTTATTTGAAAGCCGGAAAACTCATATAACGTAGAGTGACATACGAAAACGTATTTATTCTGACCGTGGGAAAGAAGCATGTGGTTTTGAATAGAGCTTTGTAAACTCTGAGGTGAGAATAATATTTTTATGGTCAAACAGGACAGACTTTATATGGGTGCGACAATACCAATACCAATGGCGGTGGGGTTTGAACCGGGTACCTTGCGGATTTCAGTCCATATCTTATACCGTTGAGCTATTATAATAAGGATTATAATTTATAACGTGCCAAATATTTTTATATAGAAAAAAAAGATAACATATCTCTAACAAACAAAATATTACGAATAAAACTAAAATAATATATCTTACAATGCATTTATAGTTTTTAAAGTTAAGCAGGGTCGTCGCACAATGATCAAAATCAAGGTAAAAAAAGTATCGATTTCTCCTACGTAAAGTGACGTAAGCCAGGATTTTGTCTTTCTCGTAAATTCACTGGATGAGTTTTGTTAAGTGTAATAATTTCAAAGCAAATATTTAAAGATACTTTACTTTGAAATTAATACAGTAACAGACCTTATCAACTTCATTTTAAAAAACGTACAAAACGTGACAATGGCAAGAATTCGGCTTACGGTACTCTAAGTAGGGGCCATAGGTTTCTTTTAAATTTTAAATATTTACCTAATATATTAAAGTTATATAACCAAGAAGAGCTGGCTGCTTTGAATATATTACACCAGACGATATTGTGGGCGTGATCGAGAAAGAACTCCTTGCTGTTGATACTCTGCGTGGGCAGAGACCGTAGGTGGCAAACTTCCTGAACTTTGGCTACTCTGTTGTCTATTTCGGTTACCGTGGCATTGTTCGGTTCGAACCAATCGTCGCCGGCCGAATCTAGCTCCTCGTCCTCACCTAATACTGGACCCTGCAACTGTTTAATTTCATAATTTTCAACCAAGTCTAGATAATATTATAAAACAATCATTCCCTTCATAAAGGAGTATACCCATTTTTCAAAAGCTGCATGGCATCAGAATAAGTTCTGATTTTGCGGTAGTCTATGGGACTTGGTAGTTATCTAGACATATAAATAAAGCTTATAACTGCTTTAAAAAAATAATACAGACTACTTTGCTTTTGGCTAAATAATTAGAGTTCCGCACAAAAAATTAAAAGCTATCAAAATTTTACAAAATCACTGAAACGAACGGAGTCGTGAGTTTAAAATAAGCTAAGCCATTTATCCTTTTTCTATATAAAAAAACATAATTCTCAAATATGCAATTGTTTTAGTATAAATAAAATTAAAGTATTATTTTCCATTCACGCAATTATTTACATTCGTTCATTTATTTTACTAAAATGAAATTTTAGTTGTTTAGAAGTTAATGCTAATTACATCAACTTCTTTACTATGACTCGTATAGTACATTCAGTCTATAACTGCACGCCCCTCCACTAAATTTGCAACGTTTGCTTGTGTGTGTGCAGTAGGATTACTTATTTTTTTCATTAAAGCTATTTCTGAGTTCAATAAAATTAATAAAGGTGATAATTTCTAGCATGTTTGGCGAAAACTGCAAAAAAAATGTAAGAAAACCCAGATTACATTGAAAAATCGTAAAAATAATTTTAAAATAACGGTTTTTTCATATTCCTCATTCTGGCGCCTGTATAAGGGACACCCTATTGGGCAGCGATTTTATTCTAAATTCAAACGACGAGCTCGTCTACACACATTTTGCATGTAGAGGCTGCATTTGGAGGGGCGTGAAGTTTTATAATAAACGATCTATATGACATTCGTTTATTTACCAGCCACTTAGTATAATTATCAGGTACAATAGACCAGTCTTTCGACGTAGTGTTTCCACCGGTTTTTAGTATTGTCATCTTCATCACAACCACGTAGAGTGTCGCCCAGAACAGAAACGTCACAGTTTTGGCACCGCACTTTAGACACGGAAATGCCTTTGTTATCATGTGAGAACGGAATCGTTTTATCGTGATTTTCATTTTGACGCGTCATATGGTACCGAAGAAATTTTTAATAATGGACCGAATAGCTTGAATCTTGAACACGTATGATAAATTATTTAAAAAAAAAACAATAATGACGTGTAAATAAGTAAAACACTTTTCGCGCCAATATGTGTTAGAGCGTACGAATCTGGAATATTGTGAGATCAAGTGACGCAGCTTCCCTGCACGGAGCATGAGCGAATTTAATGATTTTATCTCGCGTTAAAACGTTTTAAACCGGCAACAGAGCACTTTCAAACTTAATGTTTTGCCGCTGCGTTTTATTATGATCGTAGAAAACCTCAGCGCCGTCAAAAGACATGCATGTGTATGGCTAGCCTTAAAGGAGCAGGTTAAATACATTATATACCCACCCATGGTGTCAGAATAGTCCTGTCGGAGCGATCCTGAGCGTCTTCTCCAGAGACGGCACTCAACAAAATACTCTCAGGAGTTGCGAGGTTGTCAAGGTCATCAGTATCAATAACAGCCTGTGTAGACTGTTCCCTTGCAGCTTCAGTGCGTTCTTCTGCCATTCGTAAATAGCCCCTGTTGTAAAAATATTTGCTTATAATAATACTTATTTGAGTTGTGATAATTTTATGAGAAACAGGCAGATTTCCATGCCTGCGTTAATTCAGTAATTTTGTTATATTTAGATGGTTTAATTACTTTTGTGCGGAAACCTAATTACTTAGGTATAAATGTGTTGGGAATTACACGTTACAAACAGACAGACAGAAAAAATGTATACAAACGTTTTCCTGAATAAAAAATTGTTCATTGATAACATACCCAAATAAAAAATTGTCCACTTTGTGTGAAGTTGTTCTGAAGCTATGTCTGTACATTCATACTAATATATAAAGCTGAAGAGTCTGTTTGTTTATTTGCTTGAACACGCTAATCTCCAGAACTACTGGTCTGATTCGAAAAATTCTTTGAGTGTTAGACAGTCCATTTATCGAGGAAGGCTATATATCATAGTGCAAAAATTTTTTTTTTTACCTAATTTTATGCGGACAAAGGCACAGACACAGCTTTTACATTAATTTTTATTTATATCCATAACAAAACCTCTATAATTAATAGAAAAAGTAATTTGTAAAAAAATGTACTTAAATTTCATAAAACATTTAAATAATATTTAGGACTATATGATGCACAGATGTCTGTTCCTGAGGTAGACAACTTAATGCCTGTGTTATAACACAATGTTAGCTACATGTAACAGCAGCCTGTTATACACAATTGTTATTTTATATTTTATTTAAAATAACAATTGTGACACACAAACACAGTGGGCAGTGCCCACTGCGCCAACAAGCCAGTCTAAAACATTTATTTAGGTAAACATATTGTTTACCTTGGTTGATATGGGTTCTTTCTTAAATAAAACCTAGTCGAGTCCTACATAATCATGTAAGACTCTACTAGGTCTAATTTACGAAAGAAGTATATAGGCTTGCTTTTGTGTTCGCATGTACATTATGCTAAACAAAACATCATTGGAGTTGTTTTGTTTTAATAACCAAAAAATCTGAAAAACCAACTAATAGAAGACAAACTCTATGATAGCCAGTTTCTGTATTTGCTAGTAAAGTAATTACCTTATAACTTGTTCCAGAGACCCCACATTGACTGATTGAAACATATTTCTGTATTGAAACAGCCCTTCCTTTGCGATGTGAGACTTGCGTAAGTCTACACACAACTCTAAGTATTTGAACATGATGGGCTCCAAGACAGACTCTGACCAGTTGTAAGTCCATTTTTTGTTTCGGAATACTTCTTGCAAGGTGTCGAGAGCCCGCGCAGGCTTGTGCAAGTCCATAAACTCTGCAACATATCCATGTTGTAATATGCTCAAAATAAATTGTTTACAATAGTAAAATTAGATATATATCTGTTATCTTAGGAAATAAAGCAAAGAAATGAAACTTTGATTTCTTAATACATATTTAATTTGAGGAATAGACGATGACAAAAGGTCAACATGCGTGCAACGTGGTACAGTACGATAAATGATTACGCTTACCATTGGCCCGTTTGAGGGCATTCTCCGGTCTTTGACCATACCTAGCCATGTTGTATGCTGTACTACTCATTCATCAATACCAAATTATTAGCTCAGACCCTGAAAACATCATTTCTATAAGTTTCATCGACAGAATAATACATTAAAAATAAATTTCGCTTACCACCGACACCAACCTGTCAACAACAGCTACTCAAAATGGCTGCTATATAGTGAATAGTGATGTACTTATCATAATTACAGTCCATTAAATTTAAAGCTAGCAACACTTCTGGGTGCATATTCTATATGTATGTATTTATATATTTCTACAAAAAAAATATCTGTGTATAACAGACGTCTGTTACTTACATCACAGGCATTAAGTTGCCTACCTTAGGAATGGACGTCCGTGTGTCATATAGTCCTGTATATATTTATTTTTTTACACGTCATCTGTATACATTTTTGTTATCTTACAAAAATAAGAAAAATAGTTTTAAAGTGTGCACAAATTTTTAATAAGTATTACTTGTGTTTTAATATTTTGCAATATTAAAACACCAGTAATCATGTCTCTGAAATGATTATCGGAAAGAATCCGGCAATAGTTATAATATACTTATAAAATTGGGATTCCAAAAAATATGCATTACATAAGGAAAATTCTTCGGAAAATTTTATAGGTAAATGGCATGCCGTGTCATAACATGAGAGAGAGATTTGTAGGAAAGATTGCGAAACGAGATTTTTGAGAGTAATGACTATCTTTCAAGAACAGCGCTTCCTGCATACTGATTTGAAATACCTATTCGGAATATTAATATGAGATTTTTGCAGATAAAGTTAAACCTAAATTTTATACCAAGAAAATATGATCTCATTGCAGTGACTCATAAGCCTCGAAGACGGCATACTAATATTCAAAAAAGAGGAAATTTTAAAGCTAAAAATGTTATGATAAGAATAAAAAATTGTATGAAGCTTATTTTTTAAGTTTCATTGAATTTACTTGCTTTTGGAAAAAAAATAATTTGTATTTTTTCCTATGAAGAAATCGGCACCTTGCCGCGCCTCTCCGCATCACATCGCGTCGCGTCTCACCGAGTGGCATCGCAACTTAATATAATGTATATCAACGCATCTCACGACATCGCGCCATAAAGCACTGCACAGTACAGAGTACATACCGCAACGCAACGCACTGCATTGCACCGCACCGCATTTTATCGCACTGCACCGCACGGCTCCGCAACGCAAACATGAACTGCACCGCATAGCATAGTACCATATCGCACAGTGCTGTACCTTGTCTCATTGAATTATACCATATTAAAATTTTTAAATGTTTGCTTTTGAGTTGAAAATTAGGTTAAGCAGGTTTTACCGCGGTCGTGTGATAAATAAGGTGACTCATTCTAACAATGGTTTTCAAATATCTGCCCTATCCCGTATTTCAGAAGGCATGTAAAAGAGCAGGTTCCAATTATTATATCACTAATTGATATTAGTCGTGAGATTGTGGGATTCCGGGGATGACGACGGAATCGTCCTTAACTTGCCTCACAGCCATATCCTCTACAATCTAAGTGGACTCTGGTACTAGGCCAGGATAACACTAGGTACAAGACGATACAATTAAATGATATATTTAATTGTTATTAGGTTATACACAAAAATCCTGTAATATTCTCTATTACATTTCATCCATATTGACACACTATCACATCAATTTACATTACGACGGTTTAAAAGTCTGTCAAACAATTTTCATGGAAACAAAATCAATACTCTATTTCCCTACAACCGTTTTCCTGTGAAGCCATTACGAACACACGGTACGAATGCTACCAGTTCGATATATTTAAGTGACAATTTTATTTTTACACGTATTTTTCGCAGAGCTAACAGTTGCACCTGTTATGTATGTTCTGTAAAAAACACGTAGACAAATCTATTTATTAATAGGAAAACCAAAAGCTTTCCGTACCATTTAAGGAAATTTTCGGGGACGGAGGTGTATGAAATTTGGCACAATTATAGTTTACACAGAGGAGGGTTTGCTAGTTCTAATATTTTATAAAATATGTAATATTAATATACTAAATTATTAAAATAAAACTACACGCACACCAATGCCAAACGATTTATACACACATGTATACATTTAACTATAAGATTGAGTGAGTCAAAGCGTAGTCATGATGACCGCACGTAAATTATCAAATGTACTTAACAATGTTGTTGTTCAAAGAATTAAATTTTGTTTATAGGTTTAAATAAGCATATGGTTCACAAGTCTAAAGATTTGAGACTTACTGTCGATCAGCTATCTTTAGTATATGCGAGTGTTTTCCAGTCAAGAACGTCTCTTGTAAGCCTAAGCTCTTTACAACATTGGAAGGTGGCAAAACAACTCCATTGTACACAATATTGGGCACAAAACCATCACCTTTGACTTTGTTTTATAAAATGTAAGGAAGAAGTAAATTGAATAAAAATTAGTTTACACAAGTTTATTTCCATCAGATCTAGCATGCGTGCCGAGGTTCTACCAGAACAGGTCTTCAGTATGTGTTTGCAACTCCACCTATTGTGATACGGTCACTAGAGAAAATCCATCTTCAGGAATATTTTACGTATACAGATCCTCTAAGGTATGTGTACAACATTAAGGGAATTCTCTGTCAAGCTTGAAAATTTCTCAAATGACCTGAATGCTTTTCAAAATCATGGTTATATGCTTTGTACTTTAACTTCTATTTAATTCTATATATTTATTTATTCATTAAGGTACATCAACAGCAAAAATATTAAACATTTACAAAGATACACTTAGATAAGGTAAAATTCTGATATATGCACCAATTATAGATGTACTCAACATTACCAGAGGATATCTCTATTCATAATTGACTACTACATACTATATATAATTTAATAATAGCCTTTATTCAGATCAATTTAACCTAATTACAATATTCTAACACTAACAATATTTGTATATAAACTTATTCCAGTATTCGCTTTTTAATTTTTCTGATCTTTCAAGAGCTACCCTGCTCCACATCACGCCTGCCACTTGTCTTATATCATCGACCCACCTTTTCTGCTGCCTGCCTCTTTTTCTTTTACCTTCCCTGGGATACTTTCTTGCCAATCTCTTACTCCATTAATTAATTATAATTAGGTTAAGTTGATCTGAATCAAAAGGCCCTTATTGTTTCTATAAATAATTGAAATAGTATATATTCAATGACATAAATAAATGAAAAAATAGAAGAAAATAGCAACAAATAGAATTTCTAGATTTAAAAAAGAAGTTCATTCAAAAGTTTACAAACTTTGTTCCCGAATTTATCTAGATTATCATAAAAAATATGCCGAGTTCCTGTGATGCTTTGTATAAACGGTTATATTCGCAACACATTGTGGATATATCTCCTGTAATAGAAACTTACTAATAGTGTTTTCTATTTGCAGTCTGGTTTGAGGTTTAGCAAGACTTGGGGCTATGTAGAAGATGTAGATTCTTCTTTGGACTTGGGCAAGTATTTTTAACCATCTATAAATAAGTTAGTAACCTATACTTATTAAGGATATGTTCCGATATACACTGCGAGCTCTGCTCAATGCTCACGCTGGTGATAAATTCATTCCGGTATACACAAATTCAAGGGTAAGGTCATAATAATATTAATTTAAACAACAAAGCTAGAAAACGTTACTTATATTTATTTTTTGCGTTAAACTCACTTTTGTTTTCACTCTTGGTAATTTTGAATCTAGGATGCCGTTCTCTTTAAAAGAAAATAAAAACCGTCGGAAAAGAACGCCTTGTGGTAATTTTACTTCCGTGGTCGTGGAAATCAAAACTAGAAAAAAAAAATCAAGTGCACGTTTGCAAATTAAAGTATGCTGATCTAAAAACTCACCCCCATGCATGGCAACCCTTTTAAATGAAAGAAATCCCTTAGTATTCCATGGATTTGCCGTGCGGATTGAGAATTTCATTGTGCTGCCGATGAAAGAACCATAATAGTGCCCGGGACTTGTGACCCAGGTGTAGGTTTAAGAGCGCTCTTTTCAGTGGTCACTAACACTCATTACTGCCAGGAGTCCCTCCTATGTCTAACACCAAATCTGGTATAATCTTACTAGTGCTGCTTTAGACATCGTTTATAATAAAAAAGCGTATGATAGTTCTTGATAAGCCAAGGTCTTTTAGTAGGCCGTACAGAGATTTTGCTGGTACACCCCTCGCTTCCACCTCTATTGCGTACTTTCAAAGACTGCCACCCTCTGGAAGCAGTAAGGGAAATCCAAGTGGAAATCCACAGATTATACTGACCTAAGCTACCTTTACGGTGCAACTCAGATGAAAGATTATACAAAAAGCCTATTTCATTTTAAAAAAAAAAATTCAGAGCTTCATGAGCTTTTGGGTACGAAAAGCTCAGTTTTTGAATTATAGCGAGAACATACCTAATTTTGGTTACATAATAACAACAGCGCCATCTACCGGACCCAATTTCTGTGCAAACCGTCTATGATCCCCTTCGAATATACACTTACTATCGCCTAAATCAGTGGATCCTCCCGTAGGAGTAGTAGGATGAAAAAGGCTTGTACGCTGGATTTGTATCTATAATATTCCTATTAAAACTATGAGACTGGACGAGAAATTAATAAAAATAACTGATAGACTCAGACTTTAGCTAGCGGAAAATCTACATCATATGGTGAGAAATTGCGCATTGAATCTCAAACTGCTAATACCGCCAATAAAGCAAATCTCTCTCTCTATTTTTTTATTCAATCAGTAAACTATTTATAACTCAAAATTACAAATCGTTTGCTTAATTCGAAACAATATTTTACTTAGATAGCGATGTTTTACATATTCTACTTCTATGTATAACATTCTATCTGTAATATTCATTCGCTTAAATTGCAGAGAATGTCACTTTGCGGCAAGGTAATAACCGACTGCCACCTGACGTCATTTACGGAACCCCCACAATCTCTACAATCTCACAACTAATATCACTCAGTGACATCGGGGTTTATGTATTATGTGACAATGAATTATGTGACATAGCAATACGGAGGAGATCAAAAGAAGAGAAACCAATGTTAGAATGTGTCAACCATCGTCAACCAAGAACTGCTTAACCAAGTGATCGACTCACATGAAGACCGCTGCTTAAGTGACGATCTCGTCATGACTTTAAAGTTATATACATATCTTTAAATGGACCGAAGAAATACTGTAAAAATATCCTCCGCAAGTATTATGTACTTGAGTTAGTTCGAATTTAGATCTAGGTTTACGATGTGTGTTTTGGCTAGAAAATAGTTTTTAATAGCGGGATCCTTATCAAGCATTCGACTTTATGTAAGTGAGGACAGTTTTTAGTATTTGTTATAGCAGTTTATGACCAGCTCCATAAACACGAGTCTAATTACAGACTACCGTACGGGTGTTTACGAGCAAAAATACAAAATACTGCAATTTTCTTTCGTGACAGAACATTTTTAGTTTTTTTACTTGTGTACTAATTACTTATTGCACCCAATAGCTTAGCAATAGATAAAATTGGGCTGAAGTTTGTAAGTTTTTTATATATTAATAGGCGAATCGAAAACATTAGGTACCATTTTGCGAAAATTGCGCAGACGGAGGAGTGTAAAATGTGGCACAATCGTAGTTCATCCAGAGAAAGAAGTGCGAGTGCTAATATTTTTTATAATATGCAATATTAATATATTAAATTATTAAAATAAAACCACACGCACAACAACGCCAGATGATTCACACCATTAACACACATGCGTTGGATGATGTCAAAGCGTAATCGTGACAAACTTATGTTATATTAATTGTCAAATTTTATATTTTCTGCGAATAGAATATATTATGTCATCATACACAAAAGGGCACATTTGGTACCTGCACCGCTTTATATTTAATACTGTTTATCCTACACTCCAGGAAAGCTTGAAGAGATCCCTTTTAGAGATAAGTTTTTCCTTGGTTTAATTCCGCTCTGTATTGTGTATTTTTCTGTATGTAGTTTTAGGTACATAAATAAATAAATGAAAAGTTTGTGGGCGAATTTTTACCAGCCGACGTTATCTATTACGGATTAATCCTTAACTCCATAGCGTTATTTTCGTATGGACTTAAAGCACAACTTTAACTGCAAAAGTAGCAATGTTAGGTAAACCAGTATGCACTTGTCTATAAATAAAACTGGAGACGAAATGTAGTTTGACTGTGATGACAGTTATTAAATTTTCAAAGAAGTACCTTCAAGTGAAATAATTGTTAAAAAAAACGGCATTCAATTGTAAATCAAAGATCCCAATTATCCTACCAGATGTACTGTATATTATTTGAGGAGGTCGTGGCCTAATCAGTGGTCGGCATTTGAATCGATCGCTAAGTTTCTCTAGCTGCGACCTCTGGCTAGTTTAATTTCACGCGGACGAAGTCGCGGGAAACACCTATATACACTAAATACGTGTACGCCGATAAAGGGAGCTGGTTTCCACCCTTAGTGGAAACCAGCTCCGGTTCGATGATAAAAAGGCGACGGAGGTATCAAGTTGTGTAACTCCTATGAACACTCCCAGAAGAATAACCTGTAGAAGACCGATAAGCAGGCCACCCTACGATGATTTTCTAGGCTGTAGAGATTTCTGGCACTTATATCACCTATGAGTCTCCTTCCCCGTCGATCCAAAGAATTATTTTCACGTTTCAGTATACATTATTTTCACGTGGAACTCATACTTCTGTAAAATCGTTTTTCATTCATTCATTTCACGTGCATCGACTATTGACGAATGTATCTTTTGACTCAATTTACGTGCTCGAATAAGTCCACAAAGAGATTACTGCTGCTCATCAAAGTAAACAATTTGACTTGAATTTTCGCATTTTGAATAAAAAGCACCACTTTCACCAGTCGTGCGTGAGGCGAATATATTAGATAAACATCGTGAGCTCAAGTCACGATTTTGTTAAATTTCCCCAAAGATAATAAACGTTTCGGGCCAAATTAAACAGTTGTTTCATTCGTGTATACACTCGGTCCCTTACTAGAGATTTTATTTTTATACGTCCTTTGGTGCTTTATCTTTATATAAATGGGTGAATACAAAATACTCTCACTTCTCTGTTGGACAATTAGTAAAATATAATAGAAATATATGTAAGTCTAACATTGCCTGCCTGTTTTAAATTTATTTACTTTATAAAACTTTGGGTTCACTTGAAAACCTGGTTCTGGTATACCCATCTTAGGTTTGTTGACAACCTAATACTTAAACAATTACCTTGTTACATATATTCCATATTCGCAAAATTTGTAGAATTATTTGCGTCTTAAAATAAAATTTTCCTGGAGAAGCGCTTACGTCCCGTCGTCTTCATATCAACGACTGTTAAACATATATGAATTTGAGTCCCAGATTGAAGTAATATATTCTATGAATATTTCACACGTCATACGACGCCGGATGAGATCTCTTTGCTGTAGCGAAAAACTGAATGGATCTCACAAAGTTTCGATGTCTTTATTCAATACTTATATCTGTAAACATAACACAGGCACTGCGGCATCTAACTTTTCTTCCCAGACTTGCCAGCGCAGTGGACGCGGTTGTGGATACCGTGTGGGTTTGCTTAGCCACTTAGGCAAGTGCTCTCAGATCTGACGTTGCTTATATCATCTGACACAGATGTTTAAGGCCAATGATGATAATATCTGTAAAATGTTAATAGAGAAAATGCTATGAGAGAAAATTTACTCTCATTTCAATCAAATCGATTGCCAGCTTTGGTATTTCACAACCAATACCACTTAGGTATCTTTAATATTGAATATACTCATTTTTTTAAAGGCCTGTAACGCATCTGTGAGTATTTAGGTCAAAGTATTTTATATTTATGCAAATGTAACTAACTATAAGTAACATTTTAAAGATTTTTTTTCATATAGAAATTTAATTTGGGTAAATTAAACATATTTATTTAATTATTTTTTTACACTTTATTTCTGCTAGAATTAAAGTACTATAATTGCGAGTTTATGTATACTTAATTCGAAAATTAAGACAATTGTAGTGATTTTTGAAGTAGCTTTCACCAAAATAGAACTTTAAAAACTTAGTCCTCATATCAGCTACTTTTTAACATACATACATGATTTTGATTCGCAAATTGATACTGCATGAATAATTCACAAGTCATACGCCGTCGAATACGATCTCATCGCTGAAGCGATTGTAGCAAAGCTGGATACATAATTTCATTTGTCATATTCCCGTACAATAATGAAGAAATTGAAAAATAATATTCTGGGGATCCGAAGTCATATCGATTACGTGCAAATATTTATAGAGGCAGTAATTGAGAGTTGAGAAAAATTGAGAACATTGCTTTTTTTACATTACAAAGAAACGAGCAGGCAGCAAGCACCTAAGTGTCTACCGACGCCCATGGACTTCTACATGACCAGAAGGCTAGCAGATGCGTTGGCGGCCTTAAATGACGAGTTTAGGTCACCGGGAAGTCTCACAAACCGAACGAAACGCGACAACAATACTATCACTTAACGTAAATTTACTTTCAAAGCGGACGATCAACATTACTTGTGACCATTAGCAACGGCATGAGCATTTTTTTTTTATTACTCCCCCCTCACTTTAACGTGTGATCTCCATGGAAGGATGGGGAACAAGTGGAAAGCTTTAGAGGACTTTCTCGAAGGGCTTAAAGGCTTAGGTAATTATTCAAATACATGTTTTCTGTACAGGTTGCGGCGCCCGTGAGCGCGATGGCGGCGTGGGTGCTGCTGTGCGTCGCGGCCGCGGCCGGCGCGAGCGCGTGAGTTCCGCCACGAGACATTGCCACTAGCTACCGAATCCCGGCCTTCAGACTTTGTCCAAGTTGAATGCCTGACATAAAACGCACGCTCCATTGGGAAAGTAAGCTGACGAATACGTGGCGAAAGCATTTCGGAAGTTTTATCAGGCGAGGCGCGAGCGAAAGTTCGGAGGCAGATAAGTTAATGGAGGCGTTCAGAATAATGGCTAGCCTCTTTAATTTACTTGGCTGCGATTATACGAATATACATATATATTCGTTTCGTCCGATCGCACTTTTCATAACGCTCTGGTCGGGCATTCGCCAGTTTACTCCCCAAAAGCTCCCTGAAGGGTGCTTCAAAAATTTTCCAAAATCAGTTTTATTACATCACATCATACAGTAACTATCCGTTTCTCTGTCGACCTTGTTTAAGGTAATTTTATGAAAGTCCTGCTTTACAGCATTTTTCACGGGGGATTAAAGTGCCAATAGTGGTGGAAATTAAAGCGGGTAATTATGACGATGTTGCGATGTGGTCTACATGGTTCATGAATTTTGACTTATACAATAATTATTGTAGTAACAAAACGGTCAAGCCACATAATACTATGAATAAAGTGTATACTTTGTAAAATTTGAAGTTGTAGAGAACATTTTGATATCATATGATATAGTGAATGAATCAGGAAGAATCTTATATAAAAATCTATAGACAAAGTCAAAAATGTTTTATTCATATATATTTTATAGTACCTATGAACGTCATGTGTATATTATACATTATTATAATATTTGGTGATAATTTTACGAATTCAAAGCTACGTTTACAACAGTTCCGACGCGCCGACACCGAGAATAGCCCGCAAAAAACTCAGTCGAGTAATTGTTTTGTTATCACCATTTCACAATATTTCAGACACGGTTAGATCAATTTACTCCCAAGCTTTTGCGTCATTTGAATTATCCTTTACATTATAATAGGATTTTTGAATGACTTTCCCTTTAATAAAGGGTTTGCATTTATTTAAGGACATATCTCGAATATCACATGGAAGTTTATTACAAGCGAACACATAAAGATGGGGTTGATTTTACGAAACCTAGTCGTATTATGAGTTGATTCCTAAGATTTCTAGCATACAATATCACCTACTCTTTTGAAATTATGTCTATTTCTTTGTACATAAAAATAAGATTTTCAAGAATATATTGATAACGTACAGTTATTATTTTAAAATCCTGAAATTTGTTTTTTAATGATTCTCTTGGGCTCATGTTGATATCAATAAAGTTTAAACTATAAAGTCTATGGGACTGAAACTGCATGTGTAATAAATTCTCTACAAGCATCGTTTCTCGAGAATTTTGTTTATCTGGTGTAATTCAAACCCAAGTTGCGAAGCTACAAAAATCCGATAAAACATTCCGAGAAAAGGTGTTTGGTGTTTGCTTTCTTGTTTTTCCCTTCGCGGCTCCAGACGAACCGCTGACGCGGTCCCAAATTCTATCGCGGGCCGCGGCCGCAATAGAGACGCCCAGGGGCCCCCAGGGGCGGCCGTCAGAAGTGCGGGTCTAACGTCACGCGTCCCACCGTCAGGTACCCGTCCGCCGAGTACGGCTGGCCGGGTCCGGCGCGCGGCTGCGAGGCGGCCGAGGAGGTCGACCGGCTCAGCACGAGCTGCTCCTTGCGCAGCGGCAACCTCACGCTCACCGTCGACCGCGCCGCCTCCTGGATGAGGCTCACGTGCGAGGAGGTACGGACCGCTCGGGCGACTTCGCCTCCCACACTCGCCGAAGGTCACAGCGGGTCTCCCGTTGCAGAACGGCTCGTTCATTTACACACACATGTATATATTTTATTATAGGATGATATAAAAGCTTAGTCACGACAAAATAAAAATGTATTTTACACTTCAGCAGCCCAAACATGTAAGTTTTGCTGCGTAAAAACAGTGTGCAAAATCACTGCGTGAGACAAAGTAACTTTCTAATTTTTTTAATAAAGAGAGCCAACTGCACTGCACTCTGTCTGTTTCCCGCCTTTAAAAAAGAGCGAGTGAGAAGCACAAGTCTAACACAAGGTCCAATTTCGAAATGCGACGTCAAAGATTTTCGGAAACGCGTAAATAAACTAAATTGGGAAGATATTTATAAAATGGATAACCATGTATTTATTTCAATTATTCAATTTTAATGTATTATTGTATACGAAAATAAGTAATGCATAAGTATTTCTAATTAATACTTAATACATAAGTATTTACAATTATTTCTATTTTCAACATCTGAACAATAAAACATCACGGACACTGTTTCCGAACGCACCTTAAAAAATAGCGGGAATAAAAATTTCGTTCTTAAACTGGTAGTGTAAAGTGTTAAATAAGATTAAAAATATTAAAATAATGATAAAAGATGAGCAATACTACTGATGAAGACAACATTTTAACACTAAAAGAGTTGAAATATCAAGTTACTACATACAGAATTAAGTTTCCTTCCTGAGAAGTCTCGCGAAAATATTTGAAAACATATCTTCCATAAATTGAGGATTACAAAGAGTGCGAAATCATCTTTGGGAACTGTGTTACTATCGTATTTTAAAATATTCAGCATTATTTTGATAAATAATTAATATGAACATCATTTCTATATATTCCTGTTTATTGTGTTATCTTCTTAGTAATGTTATGGTGTTCCCACTGCTGAAGTAAAAAGTAATGTGTGCCACACGAGGACAAAATTACTTGCATCTCGTGCATTCTAATCCCTCGCCACACTCCGGATTCTATATTAGAATCACTTGCTACGCTCGTGATTCAATCTTGCGATACGTCGCTTGCTTGGGACTCAAAATCAGCATTTGCAGCAAAAAACAATTTTGCTCACTTGTTGCACAAATAACTATTGTTAATTATGAAAATTAATGTGATGAAATTGTGAAATGTTGTTGTACTAGGAATAAAAGTTTTGTATAAACCTTTAAATGAGCATAGGGTACGCAAACCAAAGCTTTTTGGCTGTATTTCACCCAGTGGACAATCTCTAGTAATCTTTTATACAAGTAAACATTGCACAATGAATTGCATCATTTCCTTTACAGCTATCATTTGTACTTTAAACAGTTGGAATGGCAATGAATAATTGTAAGATAAGCTAGATACTGAGCGGAGTAGATTAATCAGATGCTGGCATTTGAGTCATGCATTAGGTCTAACCGCGCTGCAACGATAGATGTGTGACCTATTCTAACACTGGTTTTTAAATGTTTAACCTCCTCTGTGTTTCGGAAGACACCTAAAACTGGGTCCGGATTAATGTCACTAAGTGATAGGAAGTGGCTGTGAGGCAAATTAAGAAGACCAACGTCATCCCTGGAACGCTCACAGTCTCTAAATTCTCACTACTAATATCATTCAGTAACATTTATCCCTGATTAAATTAAATTGAATCCTGCTGTTTTTATGTGTTTCCGAAATACGAAAACTCAGAGAAAGTTATTCTAAGGAGGAGGAGGTATTTATAAGCAAGCTGTAATGACCCATGATGTGGTAATGATGAAATTATAATAAAGAAATAAAACATACCCACTTTCACTATAGAACTCTTTAAAAATATTGCATTTAAACAATCAGATTCATAGATTCATTAGCTTCTACGAGAAAGTCAAGAGTAAAACCAAAGCATACAACATTATTGATGAAGATGACTTGTTGCTGATTAAAAGTAACAGTTTCCAGGATGGAAAAATTTGGCAATACGACTCAAGTCACTTTATACTTAAGTGACTGGAGTTAATGAACTTAACAAGTACCTTGAGTGATAATAAAACTTACTCCAGTCCACTTGCACCCTCAAACTTGTAAATTCAGTGAGCATGTTACAACACCAAATAAAAATGGAAACAAGTCAAAACCTACTCAATCAGTTAAATTGGATAAATTTCACATGAGTTTACCGGTTAACTAGAATGACAGAAATCTTGAGTGATGTTCCAGTAATCAGAGTGACTCAAATCACAAAATCCTACTTGAGTTGTATCGCTGAAACTATTAAGGATTCTGTCTAATGGTAACAATATTTTTTTTCTTAAGAAGCAGTTTGCATCATATTTTTACTTCTAATGACTACTGGGTTAAAATAATATTGTACACACATTTGACAGTGTTTAACACATCTTGTGAGGTTGCCAAAACTATTTCTAATATGCCAGCGAAAACATAACAATGTATGATCAGAAAATAGCTTTCAAATTGCTTGCCTATTATAACCTAAAACATATTAAGCAGTGATGTTGCAAAATTGAAATTTATTAACCTGACTAGTCTTGATCTCATGTTTGAACATCAACGTCTGAACGTCAATACAAAATTTAAAAGCAATATATTTTGATGTTATAATCAGGTAACAAAAATAAAATACATGAATAAGAAAAGTGTTATCTCTTAAATTAGCTATATAAATTACTTATAACGTATATAATTAGTTCATACAGTTAAATTATATGGTTAGATAATGAATCTAGAGGGTTTAGTTGAATAAAACCAAATCATAAGTGAATTCCGATCAATGATAAAAATCAATATTTAATACATACTTGCGTAACTGTTCCCGCGCTCGTTCTTCCGCTTTTTTCCTGCTCTTTGAGGTTGGGTCGATTTGATTTACGAGCCATTTAATTGAGAAATATGTTACTGCAGATACAAAAGCAACGCGGATGGCCATTTGGAACACATCGTTCCTCGTAAAGGCTGAACCTTCCACCATCATGCCTCAAATGAAATTTCTTAAATATCAAAGCACAGGTACGAAGCAACAGTTTTGATATACGTGCTTTTCTATTATAACGCGAAAATGAAATAATTTCGTTATTAAATTTTTCACTTGCAGTTTCAGTAAATTTTGCGTCAAAGACAATAATTTTTTATCTTGCTGCGCAGGATGTAAGTTACACTTACTATTAACCTTTAGACATGTAATGTATTTAAAATATCAAGTAAAGAAATAATAAATATAATTTTAACATAATTTTTCGATATTTGATGGAAATGTTAACAAATATTCCCTTTTTCATTAAATATTTGAGATTTTTCGATAAGTATCATAATAATCTAGAGCTTAAAAGTAAAATTCAATTGTCTTTGATAATCAAAATTTAGTTGTCAATGCCACTGACATTGACAGTGACTTAACAATTGACATTCGTAAATCGTAATCATACATGCTTTGTTTACAGAAAAATAACCTCAAAGTATACTATCATTACATGTAATTTAAATATTTTACATCTAGTATTATGATATAATTATCATCATGAAGAAAGCTAGACCTATAAAGAATTCAAAATTCCCTAACACACGAAAAGCTATACGTAAAGAGAAGAGGAAACAGAAGAAGATTAATCGGCAGGAACACTATTTAAAAAAGAAAAATGAAGTTATCCACCAAACAAATCTTCCAGGAAGATTTGTGAAACGACCTGCGGATAATACAGACATAAATTATGAAACGAAAGTAAGATCTATCGCTTTTATAAATAAAAGTAACAAATTTGATATTTAATTTATAAGTCGTCCATTGTTTTGAATTTCACACATCATACTTTGTTTTGATCTCTCCAACTTTTCTAAATACACTAGTTGTTACCCGCGACTTCGTCTGCTTAAAATTAGGTGAAAAGTTTAAGCGTGATATATAGCCTATAGCCTCAAAATGATTAAGATGGATGGTGGCTAGTTTTTAAAAACCAGCCACCATATTTATTAATAAACGTAAGGTATTAGATAGATTAAATATTTACACAATAACCTTATTATTTTCTATTTGCTTAGACACAGAAACCCAAAGTTCAACCAACGGCACAAGATATCTTATTAAGACAACTTGAAAAAGAGAAAGAAGAAGCAAATAAGCTAAAATCTCAGATGGATGAACAGAGGAAGAAAATACTACTAAAAGCCAATGAAGATGAAGACAAAGTAATAAAAAAACTTGAAAAGCAATTAGGACTAAATAAATCAAAGAATAAAAATAACTATTTCGCTGATGATGGCCTCGATTGTATCCTTTTTCACTATTAAATTTTCAGAAAATGGTGCCTTATTTGACTGGCCCCTTAGTGCAGTGACTTTGTCTTCTGCTCTGGGAGTTGTGGGTTTGATTCCCGTCTCAAGTCTGGGTGTATTACCTATCTACACATATGTATATGTTTATATATATCTACAAAAAAAAGGGTATTGATGTATAACAGGTGTTTTTCATCTATAACACAGGTATTAAGTTGTGTACCTTAGGACCAGATGTCCATGTGTCATATAGTTCTTATATATATTTATTTATATAAAGCTTTGGATAGGCACTTTAATTTTTTTTGGTAAACTTAAGCTGTCTGTGCCTAATGACATTCTTAGTGTAATAATGTTAATTTTACACTAAGAAGTTGTCATGTTAATGTAGGTCAAGGGAAGACTTTTCAAAGTTTTATTTCAGGTTGCATTCAAAGTTTACATTTTCAAAGAGTCTAATTTATTGATATTCCAATTTGTAATTTTAATTTGGCATAATTCTACCAATACTACATGAATTTACATCATTCAAATGCCATTCAATCAGTATGTCATAATTTTCTTATACAAACTTAAGATTTATTAGAAATCTGTGATAAAGCAACATCGGAGCAAATAGTTGCTGCAGAAAAGCATTTAGCTGATGTAGATAAAGAGTCTGACTTTGAGGAAGATCTAGCTGTAGTTACTGGTAAAGATTTACCTAAAAAAAACAAAAAAGATGAAGGATCCACCAAAAACATTAAAAACGATGAAGAGTCTGAATATGAAATGGAAAGTGACAATGAAGATGATGATGAAATGGAGCTAGGTGATGATGAAGAAGCTCAATCAGTTGATAACAATGAAAGTTTAAGTGACGATGATGATACTGATAACAATAATAGTGAATCTGATGAAGAAAGTGAAAGTGATAAAAACCCCAAAACAAATAGCAAAAAATTGCAGTCAAGAAATAATAAAAGAGGAGGTAAAGAAACAGTAATTTCTGAAGAGGATATAAGTAAAGTCTTCAGTGAAGATGAAGTATCTCATTTATCTGGAGATGAAAGCCGTGATGAGGAAATGGTTGATAATGATGACAACTTTGATTCAAAAACCACAGAGAAAGAAAAACCAGATGTTTGGGAAGACATTTACGGAAGGAAAAGGGATAAACAAGGCAATATTATTAAGGTATTTTCTCCTGTCTTAATGTGGGCTATCATATTTATATATGTATATTAAATATGTGTTTTTTTTATTTCCAAGGAAGAAAAAGGTATTTACATTCCACCACACTTAAGAAATAAAGAAAGTAACACGGACAAAGAACTGGCACAGCTAAAAAGACAAATTAAGAGTAAGTATTATGGAATACTAGCTGTTTCCCACGATTTCGACTGCAAAAAGTAAAAAGCTCTTAGACCTTAATCTGACCCCATCGCAAAATCAGTTCTTAGTAGATGTCTTCTACTAACCATGAAATACCTCCTAGCTAAATTTTATCTTTGTGCGTCCCGCGGTTTTCGAGATTTCGTGCTAAGAGTCCTTCCGTTTTTATATTTTTTAATATTAATAAGTGAAGCGAAAACTTTACGTGCCATTTTCCAAATGTTGCGTGGACGGAGGAGTATGAAATTTGGCACAATTGTAGTTATAGAGGAAGGTGTGTGAATGGTAACATTTTTTTGTAATACGCAATATTATTAAGAATCAGAAAAAAAAAGAGAGAATTGGTAACATTATAGATTACATAGCCACCATAATATTTAGACATCACAAACAGCGACATATTTTTTTTTCATAACATGTAATGTATAGCTATGTAACCAAAGTGAACCATAGTGAAATTTTTTTTTGTTATTTTTTTGACGTGATAAGGTCATATAAATGGATGAACACCGGCTGCACGCACGAAAAAGCATGCCTTTGTGACAATGAGTTGTGACTCGTTGTCACATTCTGCCTGAGCCGAGCTTCAAGATGACTCATAGTCACGTTCTGCCTGAGCCGAGCATTCAAGTTGACTCATTGTCACGTTCTGCCTGAGCCGAGCGTTCAAGATGACTCATTGTCACGTTCTGCCTGAGCCGAGCGTTCAAGCGAGAGCGCGGAACAAGCGTTTGAGAGGCACGATTGATATCACGTTAATTGTTGTCCGTAATCCGACTTTACAAACAAGCAATTTCTTTAAATCTCCAGGTGTCCTGAACAAACTGGCCGGCACAAACTTGCACTGGGCGTGCACGTCAATAGAAAACCTGTACGACCAGGGCCGCCAAGTTAGAAGTGGCGCGACGACTTAGACGCCGTTGCAGGAAACTAGTGGATTGGGTTAGCTCTAGATAGAGGAGTGTGGTCTAAGAGAGGGAAGTCTGCCCAGCAGTGGCACATTATAGGCTAATTTTAAAAAAATCTAGTAAACCTAGCGAGTACCACACTCCCGTTCGCAAATGTTCCTAGATCTTGGTATCATTTGCGAACGGTGCAGTGCGAATTGCCCAGACACAATTTCACAAGTCTAAACTTACATTTGCTGTTTTATTACATCTAATTGTTTTAACACGTGCCATCTGCAGCCTTACGAGTGCTAACTGCACACCTGCATTAAAGGCTTCCGATCGCACGTGTTACTTCTGCATACCAATAACGATTTATGCATACACGTAATCCGATTGATCGTTTCGACCATTGTCCCTAGCGTAAACTTTTTAAAGTGAAATCTTTAACAGGCAGGTTTGGATGAGAAATAAATTCATGTATATGTTGTTTATTTTTTGTTTAAGATTTTAATTTACAAGCGGACCCGGCAGACGGTGTCCTGTCCGAACGTTGGGTTACTTACTATTCACTACATTCTATCATCCTATAACATTATTCCCCGGTCCCGTTTTCGTCCCCGTTCCCGTTCCGTTTTAGTACCATTTCCTTTTCGCTTTTGCGTTGCCATTCCTTTTTTATTATAAAACCTTGACCTAACAATAACGAATACAAAGAAAAAAAAAGTTTTCAATTTGCAGTGCAGTCGTTCGGAAGGCATGCACTTGCATACATTTTAGCGAGTTTAAATTGAGATGTAAGCTATCCTATCTTTCAAGTTGGATCAAACTGCACACGGTGTGCAATTTTGATTAAAATCGGTTAATTAGTTTAGGAGTCCATTGCGGACAAATAACGTTACGCGTAATTTATTTATATTAAGATAACTTTTACCTTTTTTTTAGCCTTACTAAAAAAGAAAATCGGTGAAAAGGAGACCAGCAGATTACGTAGGAAAACTGAGACTACAGCTTTCCATCCCAGGTCGAAGATCTGAAGGAAACCCTGGGATAAGATGGCAAGATGTAGTGTCAGAGGATATGAGGAAGCGCAAGGTTTCGGAACCTGAGTTCAGCCATAGTGGACGAAGAAGATAGGGAACGACCACACCAACATGTGGGACATATAGTCCAGGAAGAGAGAGAAAGAGAGGTAATCTTTACTAACGGTTTCCACACTAGGTGACCTGTACCTTGGAGAAACATTCGCGACTGTTAACATTTTAATTATTATTATTACGCATACCTCCAAGTATTTCTAGTTTTCTTTAAAAACAAATTAAAGAACAAAAGATTACTGTGAAAAAAATTTCATGCAAATTAGTGTAGGAAATAAACAAAAGAATGTATTTTCATATCGTACCGTTGAATTATTAATTTAGCAATAAAAACGGATTCACGAACGCCCCCGTTGCCGGTTGCGTAAACAAACCGACCGCGAAGTTAGGTTTCTTTTTACTTAGGGCCTGTCTTAGTAGTTACTGTTATGCCGGAGCCAGATACAGCCTTATTTGAATGATCATGTAGTGTGGCCGGGGACTTGTTGTTGTTGTTGTGTAACTGTACAAAGTTTTCTAGTACTTTGTGGACTTCAAGGACAAAAATGTACAAACACTTTCGAGTTATGTCTGGACTGGCGGTCCGGATTAGCAAGAGCGTTTGTCTCCCGCTCTCTATCCGCAGCTTCTTTCTATGAAATTACTGCCTCGCAGAAGGTGGACATTAGCGTGTAGCCCTCAGCGCTATCGAGCATAACGCCCACCAGGCTCGGCTGCATCCAATGGCCGCTCACCATATTCCGAAGTGCACGACTTTGCCTTTTCTAGGCCGTGCATTCCACCAGAGTTTGATGTGCCGAGGCCACTAGCGCGCCACATTCGCGGTCCACACAACTTGACGCAGTTCCTTACCAAAACGTCCGTGTCCTGCGTCAGTTTGAAGGAGTCATCTGTATTAAAGAACTAACCAAAATGCGTCATATCGTCGATAACCGTACGCTCGTATGTGGGTACAATTTAAGTGGACAATTCGGGATTTAGCGACATCGGGCCGGAGGGTCAGAAGTTTTGTGACATGTCACATACCAAAATTTAAACCTTTTTCTTTTTTTTTAACATAACTACATGAAATACTTAAAAAAAACTGTGGTTTTCTTGATTATGTGATCCAAGCGGGAGGGGGTATCGAAAATGTGACAACCTGTGACAAAGACTGGGTTAGGAGTTAAAAAGTCTCAAAATTCGTGTGATGAGTTTATACTCCTTAAGGATTTGGTCTTGACGACCAACGAGCGCACAAAAGAAATACATTTTTTTTTATGTGTCCTATTTTAGTTTTTTTTTGTGTGTTCTATTTTGAAATTATTAATCAACAGAAAATGGCAAAGTGTGCAGCGGCAACGGCAAATGTGTGTGCGGAGAGTGTTTGTGCAACGTGGACGACGACCGCCATTACTCCGGAAAGTTCTGCGACAACTGTCCGGTAAGATTGAATTGTTATGTACTTCCTACTTAAAGAAATATCCTGTTTAATTCTTAAGTATGGTTAATACTTTTTGTATCAAATTATGTATACGACTCGAAAGCACTAGACACTTAGCATATACTGTCAACCCTTCGCCCGCCTAAATGTTTTGAAATCTTTGAGTTTAAACTTAAAGATTTCGAAATGTACTAGTTATATTTATCTATACCTTTTTAAAGTATTTATTTAGCCAGGCAAGCCTCTATATTGTAATTGGAAAATTTACCTTCAACTTGATGCCTTAGTAATGCATTAATATGCAGGCATAGTAAAGGGATCCCCTCAAATCTACACCTGGGTACATCATCTCAGGCACTGCCTGGGTTTCTCCGCCGAATGACGAACCTAGAGACTACGGAGTTTTAAGAAATTTGTCTTTACTCTGATCAACAACTAGGGTTTTTATCTCAAAAAATTTTGGTTTACCCAAGCTTTTATGTCATATTCTTTGTAGTAGTGTAATTAATCTAAATAAAGCACTCTTTATCACTAATGCTGGATGCTTTTACAGACCTGCCCGGGCAAGTGCGAGGACTTCAAGCTGTGCGTGCTGTGCGAGGTGCACAAGCGCGGCCCCAACTACAACCCGGACGAGCCCGACCGCGAGTGCGGCGAGTGCGCGCTCTTCCCCGAAGTCGTCGAAGGCAAAATTGAAGGTAGTTCTCAAGATTATATTAACAATAATATTATTTCATGCAATTTACTTTCACAAACATGCTTTATTTAAATATATATGTAGGAGAATGTAATATAGTAAAGCACCAGCTATTAGCTACCTTAGAGACGGTCCAAGAAATAATATGGATCTCCATCACCATGATTAAGACTAATAGAAGGATATCACTAAAACTGGTTGGACAGGGAAGGTAAAACAGGCAGAGGAGGTGAGTGTTTGTGTACACATAAAAGGGGTCCCTGAAACCTACACTTGGGTCACAAGTCCCAGTCACTGACCTGTTTCCTTCCTCTGCAATATGATGGACTCAATACCCGCACGGTGAATCCATGGAGCTTTGCTAAGAAATCCATCTTTTTTAGATTTCAACTTCATATGAATTAACCAAGTTATGGAAGATAAGGAACGAACTAAACCACTATTATTAAAGTACATGTAATTTATAAACGTGAGTCACACAACACAGTGTTAATAGAGCAATTATTTTACTCGTGTTTTAATAAAAAACACATGATATGCGATGCGAACAATGGTTCCGAAGAGATATGTGCGTGTCAGGGAATTCTTAAAAAATCGCATGCTTGTACAGTCGTCCACGGTATGACTATATGTTAATGCCTATATTACAGCAAACGAAACGTTGAACGAGCACTTGTGCAGTTTCTACGACGACGAGGATTGTCTGTACGTTTACGTGTACTCGTACAACGCCAGCCAACAGCTGCACATCCGAGCGCAGAAGGAGCACGAATGTCCACGAAAGGTAACTTTATTTCCCCAAAATAGACTAGACTCACAGACTTAATTATTGGCCATGACAGACTATGTAATACAAATAATCTTTTTTTTTTTAAAGAATATTAGGAATACTTTTTAGGTATGTCTAATATTCCCTTTTCCCCTCCAACTAAGCTTAAAAAAAAAAAAAATTAACACTTATTAAAAGATGAATGAAAGTGGGTTGTGTCTTAAACTTACGCAGCGCAAAAAAGAAAAAAAAAGGCGGGAATCGGCGACTGCGGGTGGAGGATTCAATGTGACTTGTTCAAACATGTTTTTACGTGATTTCATTATTTCAGTAAAACAAAATAATCTATTTCGTGACATGTTTTCATCTTCAATGGAGCAGAATTTTTTTATCCGTAATATCAAAATGGGGCAGTGTTCAACTAATTGTTTGTGTCTAAGTAAGTGTAAAAAGGTAAGTGGTAGTAAATATTTATAAACAACATTAACCGATATATTTTCAACTTTACTCAATTATTTGGAAATATAATACAGATTAGGGGTCGTACATTTACATCACCCGAATTTTACGGTTTTTCAACCCCTCCCCGCGTCCTAGTCACAGGTTATCACATTTCCGGCAACCCCTCTCCCTTGGTGTAAACTGTACAGTCACATTCATTATCAACAGTAGCGTATTTTAAAATTCGGCGCCCTGGGTCTCTAGGGTTTCCCGCCCCATAGATTAACGGAAAATGAAGAAAAAATAAAGATAAAATTTAATATTTATTATTATTGTCTAGCGTCTCGATGTTTTTTAAACTTACAACGAATTCAGTTACAGTTCTCAGTCTCTGTTTTGCTGGCCCGTATTACTGGGTGCCCCACTCATCCACCAAGAGTTGATTGTTTTGGTTTCTGTTGGTCCTATCGGCCTCGAAAGTGTCCTCGAGTGGGGGGGAGAGGGTTTCGCCCGGAAAGGGACCATCTTAAAAGGAACCTTGCCTAATGTGGATACATTCGGAGGAGGATTTGGTGGATACCAAGACAGAAATCTAGACTAAATGACAATAAATTACTATTTAATAATTTCAAATTACGTGTGTAACTTAGTTTGTGTGTTTTAGTGTATATTGTATATGAGTGAGTGTGCGCATGTAAGAGAAAAAAAGAGAATACGTATGAGAAAGAGAGAAAGAGCACTTTAATTTAATTTTGCGCGTTCAAGTAAACAAACAAACTCTTCAGCTTTCTATATTAAGTATATATATTTGTCCCAAATACAAATACCGCTCTGTTTGCGGTTTTTTTTTAAATGGTACCGAAAGATTTTGCCTCACTTATTAATATACAGAATGGCCTTACACGTTATGACTATCTCATTACAATTCACACATGGCGGCCAGCTACAAGTATTTATGGACTTATGACAAAAGAGTATTGTTTTTCAGTGATAACAAACTATGTAACTGTATGTGTTACCTAGGTACTCGTGTATACTATCTGTACCCTGCGACTT
This sequence comes from Charaxes varanes, assembly GCA_024363005.1. Classification (NCBI taxonomy): domain Eukaryota; kingdom Metazoa; phylum Arthropoda; class Insecta; order Lepidoptera; family Nymphalidae; genus Charaxes; species Charaxes varanes. The sequence goes on from JANCMC010043364.1 coordinate 30,733, forward strand.
CGGGCATTATAATATGGTGTCAAAACGAAGTCCCGACAACAATCACAAATAACAATGAGTTTTGTTAATTAAGACATTTAATGTAATAAAATTGCCAAACGTCGTTGTATTAAAAATATCATTTTTTGTATAGCTTTGAATAAGAATATGGTAGGCAAATCTAAATAGCCTCAATAAAAGAGCCTAAATTTAGAGCTTCAATAGCTCAACGGTATAAGGTATGGACTGAAATCCACAAGGTACCCGGTTCAAACCTACCGCGGTTGGGGTATTGTCGCACCCACTCCTATACAAGCTTTTAATTTAAGCTTAGTAGGAGGGGAAAAGGAAATATTAGACATACCTAAAAAGTATCCCTAATATTCTTTAAAAAAAAAGATTTCTAGTCGAATTTCGACCAGTCGGCATTCTCTAACACCAATTATAGACTAACAAATTTTCAAAAGAGTAAACTCTTGGAAATTTGTTAGTACACAGTTAGTACTTTCTTTTTAAAAAGAAAGGAAACCGTTATTGGTTTTTAATCCAAGGTGCATAGATTGCGTTGGAGAATGCTTGGAAACTTGATGATAATAATAAAATTTGCGGTCGCTATCAACCGCGGATATTTTCGCGAGAGGCAATTCAATCAAAATAGGTGTAGGCACTTATCATTGCGGTGTTATTGAAAAAGTCACGATTGAAATCGTAAAGCAGTTGTTGAAATTATTGATTATTATTTTAACGTTTGTTATTTTTGTTTTGTATTTTTTAATAAGTGTGCTTTTTATCTCAGAACTTTTGGCTGGCTGAACCGATTTTGATGATTCTATTTATTTGAAAGGGAGTTCATGGAAAGGGCCACAATGGTGGTTCATGGGTCCCATTTCAATTTTATCTAGTTCGGACAATTTGAAGTCGGTTTTTTTTAAAGAAAAAAAGGTTATTTTATCATTTGATTTAGGGGTTTACAAATCAACACTGCAATTTATATAACAACATTTTTTTAAAAGAAATATGAAATATAATTAAAACATATTATTCTAGACATAAAGTAAATATATGTAGCTTTCGATCGAAAGATTTCATAATTTTGAAGGCTTAAATATTTGCGGAACCTTAAATATTTTTCTAAAACTGATAGCGTATATGATGACATAGCCTATGTGAATCCTTGCAATGTTAGCTACTTGCCAGTGAAAGTCTCATCGAAAACAATAGACCAGTTTCGGAGATTACCCGAAACAAACAGACAGACAGACAAAAAAAATTACTTGGTTTATTGATCAAAAACGAAAGTCAATTTTTTCGTGCCTGTGGGCCTGTCTCTAATCAATGATATTGCAAGGAGTAAAATAGACTACTTCAGTTTAAGAAAAATAATTAGGGTTCCGCACAAAAGATAAAAATCCTCAAAAACCAATAAAACCTACGCGGACGAAGTCGCGGGGTACAGCTAGTATATACATATATATACTAATAAAATTATATATATATATATAACAAGGGGTAACAGCTGGCACTCACCTAAGTGACTACCAAGGCCCATGGACAAGTGCAACACCTGAGGGCTCGCAGATGCGTTGCCGGCCTTTGAGAAATGATTAAACTCTTTTCTTGAAGGTCCCTAAGTCGTATCCGTTCGTAAGTACCGAAGTTGGCAACTGTTTCCACAGGGGAATTGTGCGAGGTAAGACATTCCTTGAGAATCGCACGGTTGTGGACTTGAGGATATCTAGGTGATGAGGGTGGAATTTCAGCTGCAGCTGCCGGTATTAGTTCGAACAATTCCTCGGAACTATATTTGAATTATGTGTTGTTTAAAGGAAACCAACCGATACGATCTATGTTTTTTTAGGATTCTATAGGCCGGCAAAATATCTACACCTTCAGATAGTGCAGTTGTCCGTGGGTGTCGTCATTCAACAACCTGCCCGTTTGCCCCTTGTCATGTATATTTTAAATCTGTATTACTCATATAGTTTATTTACGAAAAAAAACAAATTACTCTTATCAGTCAAATCTTCCTTGCCTCCACGAAATATTTTAATTCCTTATCACTAAAGGTCAATGCTCAGTGATAAGGTTATTTTTCGACACTGCAGCTCTACAAGTCCTTGGCATTTTTATCTATATCTCAGTGTATTTGTTTATAGGAGTTATTTATCGCTCTTATCGCAATGGGTAGGAAACACCGGAACTTGTAATATTTTGTATGGAATTAAAAAATTGTATGACCAGAAAATTCGTGCGGATTTATTTTTATCTGACAAGGGCATACGAGCAGTGGGCTTTCAACCAAGTAACTACCGACGCCCATGGACAACTGCAATACCAGAGGGGCCGCAGATGCGTTGCCGGCCTTTGAGAAATGCATATGCTCTTTCCTTGAAGGTCCCTAAGTCGTGTCCGTTCGGAAACATCGAAGCTGGCTACATTTTTTAAAGAACACAAACGAGAAGACATCTATTATACATATATATAGAAGCGTAACGTCACCTATCACAAAACTTCCAAAATCGCGGGACGTACAAAGTGTGTGACTGCCGTCACCCATGGTTATCTGCGCCGCCATAAGCCTCGCAGGTGCCTTGTCGGCCTTTAAAGAGGGATTGAGGCTACCGGGAACTCTAACAAACCGAACGAAACGCAACAATCCCTTGAAGTGACAGCATTGTCGCCACTTCACTGTGATCGCTGGACCTGTAGTGGCGAGAGACCACTTCATCTTGCTAACTTTATCCCGGTCTAGTAATAGGGTCTGCTTAAATTGCAAAGGGTGTGCCTTTTTTTTATGTTACAAGGGGGCAGACGAGCAGGCAGCAGGCACCGAAGTGCCTACCGGCGCCCATGGACATTTGCCATATCAAATTGAAACAGTAGCAGTCTTTATATAGTAAATCGTTTGGAAATCGTAATTTGACCAAGTTCGAGTAATCGACTATGTTATGAGCGTCATTTTTTTTCAATACTTACGCCATTTGACCGGTTTTCTCTATCGGTCTTTTCACATCTGATTTAAAATAATTGTTTGGGTTAGACGTATAATTTTAAGGCCAATGCCCGAACCATTTTGCTGTACATGACTTTTAAAATTTATTAGTTCGCTTAAACTATGTATCACTAGATATGTATTACACGCATTTATTTTACACATTTTAATTCTTAAACCAATAATTCATTTTAATCACAATCAAAAGTATCTATTTGAAAAACAAATCAATAACTAAGATATAAGAATGCTTATAGTAAAGATGTAAACAGAACGTTCCATTTCACAACGAGATGCGAAAAGTAGTAACAAATTACAAATTGCGAGTTCACTTAGTATATCTCATCTAAGAAAAATATCTTATTTTATATTTTTATCTATGTATCTTTCAATTTCAGTTCACTTCTTTTGTATAATTAATAGTTAAAACTTTATTGGCTTATGCATTATGTAAGGAAAATTGTACTTAAGCGATATTTTAAAGCTGTATGTTTTAATATATTAAGTAAATAAATAAATAAACTTGTGAATTATTTAAAAATACCAATGTACTGATGGCTATAATGTGAACAGAGAGTACCATTTTACAACGTGGTCGTTAAAAATACGAAATTAAAACAGTATCTCACCAGCAATCACATCCCTTACGAGACAATCCAAACTGTATTTAGGTAGCCATATCGTGATTGGTACCCGTCTTCGCCAGGAATCCAAATTGCACAATTTTCTTGTCCTTTCCCGCCATCTCCTTTTGGGCGCACTGCCTGGACAGCATACATACAACATGATAACTTACAAATTGAAAACAGTAGACATTTTTTTTAATAAAACGCCAAGAAGTAGATGTCAGAATTCCGCCAACACGTGCTTCTTTTATAGTACAAAAAACATGTGCACGCAAGAAAAGAAAAAAACTAAAAATAATTATCTAGCCGGCGTCCATCAATTGCAATATTTAAGAGGTTATTACAATCAGAAGTTACCAATTGACGCAGTCATCGCTGCTGTTTACAATACGTTGAATACAGTTTTAAAGTTTATATAATTTAAATGGCGTTTTGCCATGTGGTGCACGCGTGTTTTCTCATCGGCGTTGGATGTTATAATAACATCAAGAGTAAGAGAGACAAAATGACAAACAATGAATGATGGGTATCACATAGTGCTGTAAACGTAAATGATATTTCGTAATATTAATTGATATTTTTTTCGTACGTTAAACGATATTCAATATCGTTTCAAATGAACTGGCACTTATCTATCTCGCATTATTTTATAATGAAAATTAGCTGTAATAACACGCGATAAAATGCTAAAGACACTGAGCTAGTAATTGATATGTAGAGTCGAATTTCTTAGCCATGCCATGGATTCACCATTCCCGTCCCGGGCCCATAGGGTTGAAGAGAAAGGAAATGTAACGGTGCCTCAAACTTGTACACCAGGTGTAGGTTTAAAAGTACGCTTTAAAGTGGCCAGTAACACACACCTTTACTGCCAGTATTCCCTGCCTAGCTAAATCTGGTATGATCCTACTAGTGCTGTTTGAGATGGCCTTTCTAATAAGAAACTTCTGATAGTTCTTGAAAAGCCAAGGTATTTTAGAAGGTTGTAGAGGGATTTTGCTAGTATACCCTTGCTCCTATATCTACAGCGTATAAACTGGTTGTGTAACCATTTTTAGTGAGTTCATTCGTTAGATCAAAGTACTTGTACTTTATTTAACGAAATTGGCGTGTGATCTATACAATTACAAAATTAACAAATACAATACTTTTTATGGGCTCTTTCTTGATTGTAAAAGTCCATGAAATTAGAAAGTCATATTTTAAGTTGCAATGTACTAATATCACTCAGTAACATTAATCATAACTTAATTCTGTACCTTCCAAAACTCAGAATGGGTTACCCATTTATCAACCGGCCACAGATTAAACTACAACCTCTTCCTATCATCTTAACTCGCCCCACAGCCACATCCTCTGCAATCTAAGCGGACCCTGGTACTTAACCGGGATAACGCTAGGAAGTTATAGTAGTAGTAGTACATAAAATAAATAAACTTAAATATAAGCTACATAGAAGAAATTACATTTATTTATTTCTTATTAGGTATGCAAACAGTTTTAGTTTAAAAAAAATACATATATACATATTATTATATGGCTTTAGGCCCACAATTTCCTTCACTATTCATATTTATTAAAATCTTCTTCATTCATCGCAACACTTTTATTTTCGTACATAATAATATTATGATATATACCTGCACAGAATGATATTATCTAAACACAAAAAGTGTAAATGCACCTTGCGCGTTCAAAGCCAATTACCACTTGAACCTGCTGCTACACCTTTTTAGGCGTAACTTTAAGTACTTAGTATTCAATTCATGAACTAGATAGTGATGAAACCAGTTGAAACTAGTAAGATGGGAGCTAGCCTCTGCCCATATAGTTACGAGTATGACTGGTCAACCGTTTTTTTATTCAAGTCTAATTTTGTTAAGGAAATAAATGTTTCCTGGACGAGTTAGCGACCGCTCGTATAGTTTGTGTAAAATTTTGTATAGTGGTATAAAAACCAGCCAGATAAGTAACGGTACAACGAAAATATTTAACTGCAACTCCTTTCCTAATTCATAGGCTTCCTTAGTATTCTTTTATTGTAACTTTACTTTACTGTTAGAAATTTATTAATTACGATTGCTTATGAAAGTAAATTTGTAACGCATATAAAGTAGTTTATTTTTATTTTATTTTTTATTTAATTTTGTACTAAAATACATTATAAGACATCGTTAAATTGCACATTATAATCCACAGAGGTTTGTCCAATATGCAAAAGTTAGTTCGACTACATTTGACAAAGAATTACAATTATTATATATAATATCTCTGTAGGCGCATATAACAACCATCTATTCGATTTGTTCATCTCCTGGTAGTAAGTATGGACGAAGGAAAGAGACTCATACTAGTGAACAAATTTGAGAGGTAGCTGTTTTAATTTATCGTTGTGCATCGCCGAATGTTTTTTTAAATCTGGAACCAGATGTACCGCTAGTTACTCAAAGTCTTACAAAAAACCGTGTACTTGTTTTATTAAAATAACTGAACTCTTGATGTTTTAGACGTATCGAAAAATCTCGCAGTCCTTTGATTTGTTCACCCATTATTATCTTTATTAATCAACTCCAGTCGTCGAACAGAAATAATTTCGTACAATGACCCCTCACTACTTGTCTCTATCACTCGCGCATAAAAATCTTGCGCTCTCGCTCACCCAGGGGCGGACACCGTCGAGTGCACAGATTGTAAACCATTTTTTAGTTTTCCGACAATAGGCACAAAGGTATACGAAATTCTTTCTGTTCGGCGACCGAAGAATAGTTTTATTAAATTTGACCTCCACCACCTCAAAATCCAAAAAATCATGCATTTATTGTCTCTCAGGTATTTCATATCTCTAAAATCATCATATCTCTCTCTTTGTAGCTCCACTAAATACACACACGACGCGAGATGGCGATGATGTCAAAGTAGAAAGATACATCAAAGCTATATTAGCTGGCGCAGTACGGACGCGTACCATACAAAATCTACCTCACGCTAGCGAAGTTTCTACGTCCGATCACTATGTATAGACATCCCGACGAGATCGACCTACGCTCCCGCGTACCACATCCCTCACCAAATACCTTCCACCTATTGGTGTCCTTCCACACTACTAATACAAAACAAGGATGACATGTTCAAGTTGACGGGATTTTTTGCACCGCACTATATGTATGTTTTTTTTTATAAAAAAATATTAGCAATACTTTTGAGGAATGACCAATATTTACTTTTCCCCTCTTACTAAGCTTAAATTAAAAGGAGTGGGTGCGACAATACACCAACGGCGGTGGGGTTTGAACCGGGTAACTTGCGGATTTCATCCCGTACCTTATACCGTTCAGCTTAGAGGCTCTGTGGTGCGGTAAAATTATTATTTCATAAAACATTCGGCCAGTGTCATGTTTTATGTAAAAGACATACTCACATCAGACAACCTTTTGTGTCCGAAACCAAGTTCCTCTTTAGGTCACTAAGTCGGTGAAGTAATACCAGTAGATTATATTCAAATCCGATTTTTCCTTTATTTGGAAGAGTTTAGAATAGCAGTTTTACAAGAATGTATGAGACTATTTAAAAAAATTGTCTAAACTATTTATATAGTCTCATACATTCAATTGTTAATAAAGTATAGAAGAAACGATAAAATGCGATTGTTGGTAATTCATACTAAAAGACAGCGTTTGTTGTTTCAGCCGCGTACGTGGCCGGTAACAATACGACAGACGATCTACACAACAGGTATGTCTATTGTGCACATGCATTTATACAAAAATGAGACTAGTTTTTGCACCTGTTTAAGCTATAACGGAATACTTGTGGCATCAAACGAGTCTTAGTTGTACAACTATTAATGGTAGGAGAGCCCAAGGAGGAATTTTGCACAATACTCCAATGCGTCAGCAGCCATATAGGGAATTCTTGCACCCTGTAATGTACCACCACCAAGTATGAACTCTTAAAATAGGGGGTTTCTTTAGAACCCTTAGAAAAATTCGAGCATGTCAGATTAAAATAAGTTAATTACTTGGAGATAAGTTTACATTTCAATAATTTGACGAATTCAGCGTAAAATAAGAAAGTCGGAGAAACACAAAGTTGTAGAAACGTCCGCTCGTCGCTTGTCTAATATTCAAGCGCCGCTATTATTTATTTTTTTGTTGTGATGGAAATCCTTTAAGAATTACGAGTTTTTACGTATTGCGTACTTTTTGAGTGAACAAAAGTGATGGAACTCGCATCATTGTCACCGAACGCTTGACTTTGGCGTCACCGTTACCGACACCTCTGCCGACTCGTTTGAACTTCAGTTGGAACTGCCGGAGTGCCATTATTTTTTTAATTTACGGCTAGCGCATGCGTCTCAATGTCTTGGGATGTTTTATTGAATATTTTTACTTATTGCAGGTTGGAGCAGGCGTCCGAAGCCCTGCGCTCGGAGCTCTCCGACTGGATACCGAAGACGCGATCCGAAATTCGGTCCCTTCTGCTCGAACTGGCTGACCGCCAGGTGAGCATCCACACCCAAACACTGACGGGCTGGGAGCGCGCACTCCGCCTCTCCACAGAGGACGCCGGCGACGTTTTCAAAACCGTGTCCAAAACCGCGGTACAGAACCTGTCACCCTCTCGATGCCGGTCCATAACGACCCCCGAAACAGAAAGAGACATCGACGACCTGGACAACTACAGCAACGACGGCTCCGATATACAGGACGTTTCCAATCGGGACGTTTCCTACATACAGGATGCGTCCGGCCGAGACGTGTACAGCGTGCGGCACCTGACGAACTGTGACGCGTACGACGTACGGCACGTCGCGAACTGCGACTTGTCGCATCTATAGGACGCTTCGAACGGAGACCCGTCGCGCATACAGGACGCGTCGCCGCCGGACATTTTCTACACCGGAAATGTACGGGAAGGTGACAAAAATGACGAGTCTTACAGCGGTGATGTACAGGATGCTCGGGTCGACGACGTACAGGGTGTTCCGAACGGGTGCGACAACAATTCCAGGTTGGATTCCTCCAGGGAGGAGAGCTCCAAGTCTGATTCCAAATTTTCGGATCCTCTGCAGGAGTTTTCGGAGGTGGACCTCTCGTGATTCTGCGACACCCTCTTCTGTAACATTATGAGAGATTTTTGAACTGTCCCGCGTGTTTGTATATTTTTGTAAATTGCGTTCCATTTTATGGTGCAGTTATGTATCCATAGTTTTGTGGTTTTTTGACCTCGTAATATTTAATGTAGAAATATAAAGAACTAATCAATGTAGTAGATTTGCTACCAGGACGATATTCGCTGTATTTGACTAGGCTATGACTGACCTAGACGTCAGGTATTGTAAAAAATTACTATATACATATACCATTTTAGAATGTTCCAATAATAGAGTGTACCCATTCCCTAATGCAGAGGTCGACAACCCTTTCGCGGGCAAGGACTACTTCGTTAAAAAATAATGTATTGGCGGGCCACACTTGTACAATAATTATTTGCAACCTGCTTGTCCTTGTGCTGGAATGTTACAGTGAATGCTTCGAGACAAGGACTAAAAAGGTAAGTATTTTATCTAATAATTATACATATATACATACATACACATGCACACACACACACGTACACATACATACATATACATAGAATATAAGTAGTACACTAGTAATGATTTCAATTCATATCTATTCATACTTACATTTTATATACATATATGGATATATAATGAATAGAAATCTATGAATTTATTTGTAAATTGAGTAGATAACATTTATACTTTATACGGAAATTATTTACCGTTTTCAGGCTTCGAAACGGCGGAGGGAGATCGTTCCAGCACTTGGTTGCAGCATAGCGGAAGCTTCAATCAAAAGCAGCGGTACGGCGAGATGGCACCAAAAGCAGATATTCCGAAGCTCTCGTGTTGTATGTACAACGCTCACTGGCCCATTTTAATTTTTGAAACAAATATGCTGGGACTCGATATTTGATTACGCCAAAGAGAAGAGTTGCAAAGTGCAGCTGTCTGCGATAGTCCATTTTTAGAATTCGCGCGGAGTTTATGTAGGGCGTAACATGCGTACGAGGGGGGATTTTAAAACAGAACCTGGCGCAAGAGTTCTGTATCCGTTGGATTAAGTTTTTAGTCACATTAATTAGTCTGGGACCGGTCACCACATCGGCATAATTAAATTTAGACAAGACGAGAGATTCGCATAAGTGTATGCGCAATTCTTTACTTATGAAATCACGTATCCGGTATAAAACTTTTAAGCGGTATAAGCAGTTTCGCGCGACGTTGACAAAATGTTTATGAAACCGAAGGCGATCGTCCATAATTACACCTAAGTTTCGTGCTTCCATTACTTTCTCTATTTGTTCATTTTTTATACAGATTTGTGGTTTGTAGGATGCAATATTTGTGATCTGAGCCGTACTACCCATTATTATATATTTTGATTTCTTAGGATTAAGAACCAGGCTGTGTGAGTCTGACCAGTCCGCTATCTGATTTAAGTCGTCATTGATTTTTTGAACTGCCGTAGAAGTTTCGCAAGGCTTAAATGATATATAAAGTTGGATATCATCGGCATAAATGTGGTAATTGCAATTATGTATTTTATCTGTGATGTCAGCACAGTAAATGGAGAAAATCAAAGGCCCAAGAATCGAGCCTTGCGGGATTCCTCTGTGGACGGGGCTGTAAGTAGACTTAGATTTGTTACCATTTTCATCTGTTACTTCTACAAATTGCGAACGGTCAGTCAAATAACTTAAAAACCATTTTATAGTTTCCACTTAAATTTTATTACTAGACTTAATGTTGTAGATGGTTTTTCTTTCTTCTATCGCTTACAAAAACATATTGTAAGTCACTTCCTAAGATATGACTTCCCTATTTGGTTGTCTTTTTTCTATCTTTACCCGGTAATCATCAACAGCCTTCAAAGTTATTTCGATCTTTACTCTAATGTTAGGTATGGGTCCACTTTCCGGTTCTCCTACGATTTTATAACTGCGAAGTATAGTCGCTAGTGACGTTTTAAGTGAAAACATCGCATATTGAAAACCTAAAATATCGATAACATCGTAAGTATCATTAAAAACAAACAAATAACGATTTAAGAAAAGTTAAGGAGCACAGAGCAGTTAAAGGTTAAATCTACAACACTGAAAGTGATCAGAAAAACCACAATTATTGAAACGACGTAATCGTACAAACCTATACAATTTCTTGGTCCATAACTAAAAGGCATGTAGTTGCATGGATATTGCAAATTAAAACGTTCTGGAAGGAATCGATCGGGATCAAAATGTTCCGCATCCGAACCCCAATACTTTGGATCGCGATGACAGCCCCAAATTGAAAAAGCTAAACTTGAACCAGCAGGAAGAGTGTAACCCGACGACGCTGTAAAGAAATTTTTTTTCTTTAATCTGATTTTTGTACTTCTCATCAGTGGATATAAGGCTTACAAAGATACTCACGCAGTGTAATTTCCGTTTCATTCTTTCTTACTCTTTTTGATTTTTACCAAATCGTTATAATTTTATATGAAATTTTATTTCATTTAAACTTCATAATGAATCATTTATCATTAAAGGACTTGTCCTTAAATGTTGTGATTTGCGAATTTATTGACTTGCACTCTGATATAATTGGTTAACACAAGCTTTAAACTTAAGGTTTGTAGAAGGGAACACGAGAGTATTAGAAATAATTGAAAAAAAAAACCCGCATCTCATCTGCCAGTCTTTTGATATCGCAGTTGTTCATAGTTGTCAGAAAAACGTCATTGTAAATAACAATGCAATTTTTTTATCAGGCGTACTAGATTTTCGGGTGATTCCATATTGGCAAAGTAACTGTTCCTAGCACAGATCATTGAGGTTTCTAGATAATGTAAGTAAAATTCACAACTCAATTTCTTTTCTTAAAAAAAAAAAACAAAGTATTTTTTACACCGCACCGGGGAACTAGTCATGCTGTAGCAGAAAGGTCAACACCCACTTCATCTTATTCTAATACCCTCCAGAGCTGCATATAGCTCGAATCAATACCAGCGAAATGTCACTGAACAATACACCAATCAAGCGTTAAATGTTGCCGCTACAAAATTGTTAGATCCCAAACAGAATTTCAGTCATGGCTGAAACGTGATTGAAATAATAGTTTTGTTCAATTTCTATTTTTAATTCGAAACCAAACATAGAAACAACGAACTCCCAATCATTTTAGTTTCATTCCCAGTTTTAAAAACAACTTCCAGCAAGTACCTGTTACATAAATAAAAACTCTTTTCACGTAAGTACCTTTATTCACGCCAGAACGAGCGTAGTGTTGTCAAACATTGAAATTTATACTTCACTTATAGGGTCACAACTCAGTCAGTGATACTCAGTTCGTTTTAAAAAAACGACATTTAGATTGTTGCTGATTATTGCTAAATAAATAAAATTATTATTATTATTAGATCACATCAAAAACTGAATAGTTCTAAACTTTACACTTATATATTTAACTAGCTGTGCCCACGACTTCGTCCGCGTAAAATTAGGTAAAAATATAGATTAAATTTTAGCCTGATGATATATAGCCTTCCTCGATGAATAGGCTATCCTAACACTGAAGGAATTTTTCAAATAGGACCAGTAGTTCCTGAGATTAGCGCGTTCAAGTAAACAAACAAAACTAAACTCTTCGGCTTTAAAAACTTTGTATATAAGTATTTGTAAACTTTTCAAATCGCTTTTGTACATTGAAGCAATAAAAGAATCAATCCCAACAAAATAATGAACAATACCCCAATCAATCTTTTAGTGTTACCCGCGCATATTGTTTAGACCAATATACTCGTAAAATTACCAAATAACACCGTTTTAGAACGTAATCAAATAAAAGTTCATTTATTCTATTGTGTGTATTCAATACTGAATTGAATTGCAATCCTGAAACAGTCTGAAAAAAATTTTTGATCTCTCTAAAACACAATTCACTCTTTCCACAACTCAGTAGAAAATAATGGATATATATCAACTTTTTTTACCAAATTAATTAGTACAAGCAATAGATATTAGTTTAATTATACTGCTATATAACAGTTCATAGTTTAATAACCGATATCTCTCCAAAATAATACAAATTTTTATCGTTGTTTAGTTCTTACCATACTTTTAAGACCATATTCTAAGTAATTTTTATATAAAATAAGTAGATCATTACTTATGTACTATTCTGTCTCTACCGTATCTTGGGTTTAAATCTGAACAGTACCTACATATTTAAATCTTTATATTACCAAGTTGTCCATTACGATGATGTAATTTTCTTTAACGAATCTCATTAAACTGAAGATTTCCCAAACCTCAATGGTGTTATAGCAGCCTTGTACTGTTGCGGAATTAAAAATGGCTACAAATCATATTTTATTACGAGGAGCATTGCGAAGAACGCGGCTAAATGCCTCAAAGAGTTTTTATTTCTGTCATAAATCATGTTAATTGTTTTGCAAAGGGTTAAACGACGAGAGGGTTGGATTTGTGGCAGCCGTTAAAGATGCTGACAAATGGCTAATTTAAATTTCCTAAATATTTAATACATTTATAGAATATTATTAGACTAAAACTAGTTTCTTTTATATTAGACTAGCCCGTTAACCAGTTCATGAAAAAAAATAAAATAAAAAATGTTTTATTCGGTAGCGTGCAATGATACAAAAACAAAAAAATCTTTAGTATGACATATAAACAAGAAAATTATACATGCTACAGAAGAGGCAGCAAGACTCAGCTCTAGGAGCTGCTTTTCAGTCTCCGCCTGATTGCCCCTGGTGCTGCCACACAGACGCGTGAAATTAAAATATGAAACGATACAAGAAAATTAAACTTACAACTAAAGTGCATGAGCTGTTTTATATAACATAATGTTATTAAACTTTTCGACACAACATATGGATAATACACCGAGACTCGAGGTGGGAATCGAACCCACGACCCTCGGAGCAGAAGGCAGGGTCACTGCCCACTGCGCCAACGGGCTAGCCACATATAAATCACATTCCTTCTAACATAAATAAAAACTATGAATATATGTTAGGACTGTAAATCTATATTTGACACGTAAGCGTAGCTTTCATAGTTATATCATAAAAAAGGTTGCAAAAGCATACTTTCAGAGACGGTCGTAAAATTTATTTACGTTTGAGTTATGTATTTAAAAAATAGAGCAGAGTTATATTAGGCATCTCAAAAACACGGGTTGCAATGCTCATGCTACATGACGGTGATAAAATTGCTGCTTTCAGAGATCATAATATTCTTAAAATGGGCACAATTTATGTCGCATATTATACTTTTGTCGGTAAACGTCTTGAACAGATGATCTTGACTACTCAAAGGCGAATTACAGGTCTCGTTGTTTCTAGGCAGGTGGAACAATGATGTGGAATATTGAATCACTCGTTTAGTTAATAGGTTGACGTTTGCCTTATAGTGTGAATGACAATTCATAGTGGTTAAATAGAATACAACGTCCGAATCTTCCTCAGTCACGTCGCTTCCTGCTCAAGATGTTTGCTACATTCCGTCCAGAAGTTATTAAATTAGCGATTAGCCAATGAGCCCCTGTTAGCTTATTATTTAATACTATTTAACATCAAAAACGCCAATTTTTCGATGGAAGGAGTTAAATCTTTCCACTTTTTATATAATACGGCGCAAACCGTCAAATTTTATATCAACAAAAAAATTGACCCCTAAATTACCAAATGACTATATGAAAAAGTTTTGAATGGATCCGGTGTGTAACTGAAAAATTTATATATTTTTAACTGCAATCGAAATATATATACAAATGTCAGTCGTCTCTTGGACTAGTATTCTTACGTTGGCCAGAGGGCCAGGGGCCTTACACAATTGCATGCAAATGAAAATCAACCCAAGAATACATTACTTTGAATGGAAAAGTATTTCATCTTTTTCACGGAGCCCATTTCAATTTTTATCACGTTTTTCCATTATGCTGATTTATTTAGGCCGCTTATACGTTTGTAATTTCTGTGTTTTGTCGATTCTCACAGTTTGTATGAGATTTTTTTCTTCTACAGAATTTTTTATATTCTTTGGAGCCTTCTTCAGACTAATAAAAATATCTAAATTTGTCGAGTGTTTGTCGGCCGCTGCTGTCTATTAACATGAAAGTCCTTTAGTCATTTTTAGGGTTCCGTAGGAACAAGGAACCCTTATAATTTCGCTCTGTCCGTCCGTCCGTCTGTCTGCTCAAAGGTGGTCGCCCCTCTAGCATTTCCAAATGTCTAATAGAGACGTAGAGACTTGAAATTTTCCATCATGATAAAACATGCTAAATACTCATTAGGAAAATTATTTTCAACGAAATTGGACAACAACTTTTGAAGATATTTAACAAATACGTTTATAGGGTATCAGATACGGAACTTATATAGAAATATAAGCGTGTCTTGACACGCTTTTGTCCGTTTTATTTATGCTATCCCAACATGGCAATATAAAGTGAAAGAGCCCAAGCTATTTACGGTCAACGTTTGATAAATCCTCTTTGTATATACAAATCCACTTTGTTTATTAAAAAATCTGATTACAGAGTCTTTTGTTTCGGTTTGCTCCGAAAAGGAATTACAAAACGGATAAACAATTTTTCCCTTTGAACGGATTACAATCGGCTTACTGAAACGATTTTCATTGATTTGATCCTTTATTTGAGTTGATTTAGGATTCTCTAAATTTACTGATGCCAGGAGAGTCAGTAAAGACACAGTAGCTGTTTTAAAAGAAGCTGCCAATCCCAATTCCGACATCGGTAAGAAAATCGAGGAATTACTAAAAAAAGGAAAATGAGTGACAAAAATGCTGTTCTAGAAAGATTGAGCAGGCGAGACGCACAACGCTTAGAAAAACTACAAAAAGCACACAAAGCCAGGGAAGAAGTAGATGCCACCAATGAAAACGAGGACTATTTCTCTGGCGCATTCAAAATCAGGTCTGATAATATTGAACAACTCTTGTCACAAGTACCAACATTAGAAATCAACGTCTTGCCTCAGCATTTTGACAATATAAAACGGGAGGTAAATGAATTACAAAAGTTTGTTGTCACTTCCTCGTTTTTTCTGAAAGAGTTTAACATGCGCAAGTACTTGGGTATCGTACAGAACTTACAAACGAAATGCTATGAATTGGAAGATAGATATGTGCCTCGTAAAAAATTTGGCTTCACCAGAAAGAAATTGCCCAAAAATCACAATCAAAAGCAAAATTCGGTAGACGAGCGGGATGGTGCGGACAAAAAGGATAGTAACAAGTGGGACGAAAAGCTTTTTGGTTTCGATTCCATAGAGGACAAAGTTTTAACGTTAGAAAATGAGGAATTATTCCAGCGGGACGTTGCACTTAGAAATTTAAAGAACTGCACTGTGCTATTGAAAGGTCTAATGGGAACTTTACATATAACTAATTTAGATAACTGTGTAGTGCTCACTGGACCGGTGACTTCATCTGTCTTCATAGAAAAGTGCACAAATTGCAAAATCGTAACAGCATGCCAACAGCTTCGCATGCACAGCTCAATAAAGTGCGATATATATTTGCATGTGACAAGTAAAGGTATCGTTGAGGATTGCTCAGAAATTCGCACCGCACCTTATAACATGCATTATGATGATCTCGAAAAACATTTCAACATGTCCTCCTTAGATAGAAACATAAACAACTGGGATCGCTTGGATGATTTCAATTGGCTGGCACCAGATGTTCCCTCACCGAATTGGTCAATCTTGGATGTTACTAAGCGCACAAGCAATTGGAGTGAATGGTGGTCCAAAACACCTTTATAATATTAGATTGTATAGCATTTATTTCAGAAGTCCTAACAAAATTTTAATAAGCTTATAGTTTAGCGCATGACTCGAAATAAAATTTTGCAACAAAAAAAAACTGAATATAAAAAATAATTTAACATTATGTTGAATATATTTAAAAAACATAAGTTTTCAATTAAATTTGTCTTCTAAAAAATTGCTAAATGATATTTTTAACATACAAATGCTCTACCAGTTACTACTATATTAATTAAAAAACAATTTTTTTTAAATTATCTAATAGGATCTGGACCACAGTTGTAAGTTCTGAAACATCATAATCATTTTTAAAAATATCGCTTATTAAGGTATTGAAATTATAAAGATTATCACAAATTCCTGATGGCAGCAAAGATTCTAATCTGGACTTTCTTAATTGCTATAATTTTCACAGTTTATTTTGCCTCAAGGAAACTTCGCCAATTTACTTTTTCATTGTAGCGATGAGATGGAATTTTTAATTATGTAAATACAAAAAATTAGCAACCATTGAAATTGGACAGAATTGCTGGACTAGAATATCTTTATTACTATATTAATTTTATAAGAATTGAACAGTGTAATGAAGATCATTTTTCAATACGCTAAATATAAATTTTATTATGGGCGTTCCAAATTTTCGTTGCACAAAATTAAAAAAAAAAAAAGAAAAAAAATTTAAATGTGATATAATAGTTTTGAAACTATAAAATCATATATGTTTTTTTGAAATCTTTCATATTATTTTAAAACATAACGTTTTCAATAAGAATATATGTAAGATTTTATTAAATTTCATAAGAACGTTCAATGTTGAAGTAATACTTTACAAAATTAAAAATTTCTGTCTTATCCAAGCTCACTATTAACCACTTTTTTAAAATCTATACGTTAATTATCCTATCTCTACCCTATATGGTTAATTTCTGTAATTATTTAAAAGTTTATTTGTCAATGGAGATTAATAAACAATGATATAAATGTACGAGTAGATTTACATAAGCATAACTGCATAGTTAACACGATATAGAAGCTTTATTAAATTTATTATTTATGAATAAAAGAATTTGTATTATTGCATTGTCTTTTTATTTGTAACAGGAGAACTGCCATCACGTCAAGTTTCACATTAACTAAAATTAAGGTTTAATCGTTGAAGAAATAGCAAGCCTGGAGCTAGAGTCGTTAGGGAATTAATCTTCTTTTTTTGACTACCAGAGACAATAATTCATGTCAATTTTTTTTTTATGTATGTTACGCGATTTTGCCGCCATTTATGAACCGATTTTGATGATCTTTTTTGTTTGGTACCATGTTTTGGAAATGGTCCTATATAAATTTCATCAAAATCGGCCAAGATATTTTTGACAAATAAGTATAAAATTGTATATGCATCGATAGTTTACTCCGAAAAATCGCCTGTCAGCAGCCAAAAGTGCCATTGATTTAGCGGGGAGGCTTTTAATTCGTATGAAAGTACTAATTATCGTTTACTTTTTAGTTCCTTGAGGTTTTTTGAAGCCGGTTTTCTTTTTGTTTAGAAAATATAATTTATTCTAATACTAAATCCATAGGGGTATTTAACAAGTTACCAGTAACCCAGGAACAATTTTTGCATTTTCGTCGGTCTAGACAGTTTTTTTTATCGGTCTCAGGTAATCTAGCGACACATTTGGCCGAATCGATTTTTATAGGATTTCATGGTTTTGTTTCATTTTCAAGGTCATGAGCGCGTTTTTTGCTTTTGCAAAGATTAGGGGTTTTCGAGAGAAATTTTTAAAACCTTCCCAAGTTGTGTTGTTAGTAAATTATTTTTTAATAGAACGTGACGAAATAATACGAAGTCATGGGATTTAACTAGTCTTTATATATAATTTATTCATACATATGCACTCAAGAAGTGTTATAAAAGTTTACAGACATAACCAAACGTTTAAATATATACAATATTTTACAAGTATGACACGAATCAACTATTTCGCGTCTTATTCTACTGTAACAGGCGCTTTCCCCAGCTTGCTGGTAAACTATCTAACAGATAAGGTTTAACGAAGGATAAAAATATGATATTTATTGCAACTCCTTAAGAATCAATTTTCATATTTATGCTGGGGTATGAATATTTATGGGGAGTAAAAATCAGTCGTTAAGCGTAATGTAAGGAGTAAATTACAGGCGGAGACATACACTTTTTTATATGTGAAATCAATGAAAAGGAAATTTTGATGTCATCTACTAGAAATTTTGAAAAAAGGTTTATCAGCAAGCGGTAAAATCTGTAAGGGCCTTAAAATTGTGTCATCTGTGTTCATTTAAAAAAATAAGTTATTTTCACTTATTTTAGTGTATACTAAAATAGAAGAATAAAGTTTCCAGAAGTATTTGTGTATTATATTCATAAAATTACTGTTTTGTCGTAGTTAAAAAAAAGGTTAACAACTCTACACAGGGAAGTATAAAGACGCGAATTTTATACATGGCAAAGTTATTTTATACTTCCGTGCCTGTCATGGATTTCAGTAAATTAACATCTGATTTATGGAGAATACAATAAGGAGTAACATCTCTTATGGGAGAAAAGTTGAAAGTGTCCAACATTATGGCTTAAACAGTAGTTCAGAAACTGTCTAGTGACAGTAGATAAATCGACTAATAGCCTTATATGTATGTAGTTAGGTATGAAGTTAGCAACGAATTGACCAACAATAATCTTGAAAAAATTTACCATGATACGGATGTGGTGCCTCCTTATTTGCGTAATTCGACGGACATTTTTAATAGACAGAGATGTTACCTTTGTAGACTCCATCTTCTGAATAATTATTAAAAATTCTAATGTCGAGACACGTATAAAACGAGATTCTATATAATTTCTACATGTAGGAATGTTGAAAAAGTACAAAACATTAAGTACAATACAGCCAATGTCTTTTTTTTTTCTAAAATCTCAACTTTAAAAGGCCAATTGTCTTTTATAATGCAGTTGTTAATCAGTTAATTTTTACACTACTAACCCATATCACTTCTCGCTGATAAAATGCCTGATAGTAAAATTATTGCCAAAAAATTGTAGATATA
>JANCMC010043364.1:50370-98668 GCA_024363005.1 Charaxes varanes
GTACTACAATATTGTAATACTTTATAACTTAAAAGACAAATCCACGTCTATTTGTCGCAAGGCTGTCGCGCGCGTTAGTCGCCTCCGACAAATTTGTCGTCAATTAGTGCTACCAACAATATAAAAACAAATTTTCTAACTGTTACGTTCCAATTTTGGTCTTTTTAATATATTATGTCGTTTAATAAAACTAACCGATTCCTTTACATGCATTATGAAAGAGGCCTTAGAGCATAAGAATACTTTGTCGTATAAATACCTAGCAATAATAGCTACACATTTTATCATTCATACAGATAAGTATGAAAATAATTTCATAATTAATAGATTTATAGCGGGCAGTATATAGTTATTTTTAATTTCAAATGTAATTCGCAAGCCAAACCAACCTGATTGGATTTACAGTAACATATTCCTTTTAATTAATATCTTTTGAGCAAAGAGATTTTAAGATCGTATCTATATTATTCAAAGCCTGACCATAAGAATAATAATATTACGCTATTAAGGTAATACTCTCATGGATAGTAATTAAAAATGTTTTAATTACTAAAGCAATAAAAACATACAAATCCCACATATACATGTCGAATCACGTGTACGAATGCACGCACTCGTGTACGAATGCACGAACTCGCGTACGAAAGTACGCACTCATATACGAATGCATGCACTAATGTACGAATGCAAGCACTCCATTTATTAATATAATTTTTATAACGCTTATTCACTCACTCTAGAACGCATTCATCAGCATTTATACTCATATATTGATTTTAAAACGGACTCAACAATAATGACGTAACCCAATATAAATACACGTGTATACACGAATATAAAAGAGCTTGTAAAAGTCTCTTTGAATAATAAAAATAAAACATTATATAATTTCGTTTAAAAAAAATCTCATCCCTATGGTCGGGCTTTGACCGTAACCGCAAACGATATGCAAAAACTATTTCCAACTACCCTCTAACTTGTGACGTTCGCGTACAAAATTGAACGACCAGGGGTGGCCAACCTGATTTGGTTCAAGATCTGTTAGTTACTGAAGATCCTAAGCGTTTAGTAGAAAGTAATTTCAAATGAAACAGTATACTGTAATGTAGACTAGATACAATGTAGACAAATACTGACAGAAATAAAGAGAGCCACTGCGTTGAAGAGGGAATAAATAGGTGTTGTGAGATGATAGCAATTTATTGACTAATTTGGGCAGTCCGTTGTTAGTTCTGCGCATCGACCATTGGTTGGCCATCCCTGACATAGACCACATTTTCGTCTTAATATCACCACGAATGGGTTTAACCGATATTTTAAGGCGACGTCCTAATAAAACGCTAATGCGCGATGAGATCGAACTTAGTTCATACGAAAGTGCGATCAGACGTTGATATCTAGGAAACGTCTTAATCGAATTTCGATACGGTCGCGAGGAGGTCGTGGCCTAATCAGTGGTCGGCATTTAAGCCGATCGCTATGTTAAGTAGCTCCTGTTGCGAACGGGCGATAGATGGGTGACCCGCTCTAGCGTTAATTTATATTTCATATCGGACGATTAGGGCACTTCTTAGACGTCAATATGTTCGATCGCACGTTCGTGCGAACTGAGTGCGATCGCATCGCGCGTTGGCGTTGTGTCAGGACGAAGCCTAAGTCTAATTGATTTATTGCTTTATTGTTACGTTCACAGCTTGGCTTATTTATGCGATATGGTCCATTTTTGGTAGGTGTTGTTGGGGTCGCAGGGCGCGAGGCCCAGGGTCCTCGAGTGTGGCTGCAGCGTCATGCAGTAGCTGTGCAAGCGGTGCACCAGATGTTTGTGCTGCGCGTCGTAACTGCAAAACAATCGTTACTTTATTCATCTACATATTAATTCGTGAAGGGAAACCTTCGGCAACATTAAAATTAAAAAAAAAAAAAAACAGCGTTTTACGAAAATTTCGCGGATGGAGGAGTATGAAATTTGGCACAATTATAGTTTACATGGAGGATGGTCTGCGACTGCTTATATTTTTATAAAATATGCGTTATTAATACATTAAACTATTAAAATAAAATGTCACGCACACCAATGACAAACGATTTACACACTCATGTGTATATCTTGTATATAAAATTCTCGTGTCACAATGTTACTTACCGTACTCCTCCGAAACGGCTTGACCGATTTTTATGAAATTTTGATATTCCAATTGCCTTGAAACGTGCCGAAGACTGAGTGGCATGGAAGCAGCTGGTTTACCTCTCTGTCAAGGCATATCAGAATGGGCACGACCTTCAATCAGTGAAGATATCGATTAAGAAGAAGAGAAAATTAAACCAAGCCTGGCATCTTCTAATAGATATTAAGGTAGTGTAATTCAAAGAGGAAATCTATTATTAGACGACACATAGTTGCTTCCTATATACCAAGTGAAATCCAAAAAGGGAGATAGTCCGCGGCTAACGGACTGATTTCCCACGGGATTCCATTCAACTCATCTCGTGCACAGAAATTAAAACCGGTGCATTTCCTTTAAAAATATTGTCATAGCAACAAATGCATTTTGTCTTTTGTAATATTATGATCGATATGAACAAATCTCTGTGATTTTTAGTAACATACATTAATGTATTTACTTTTACCGTCAGCTAAAATAAATGAAAAATTAAAATGACTGCAGAAATCCGCTAATAAGCGTTTTCGTAATCCGAAAAATTTGCGAGTCAGCTAATTACATGTTAAGTAATTAATACTTTAATATGTATTTTTGCAAACTAATACCTGTATCTATTTTCTTTATGCAAGTTTTATTATTTTCGCAATTGTCCTAAAAATTTAGGGCTAATTTATTACCTTCACCCATGTTAACTTACGCCTGAAAATGGAAATATTCAGTCGCAAAAGTTTAACCAGAATTGTTTATTAACATAAATATTTTATGAAACAAAAAAATACATATTTACCAAAATTAGGCTCTTAGACAATGTATATAACATTTAAAGTTGAAAACCTTTGAACGCTTCTAAAAACTGCGGTGCTTTCTGAAGTTTGCGAGATTGTAACCCGAAACTTTTGTACTTGTAACCGTTTTTTGCTCACCGAAGTCCCAAAAGAGTTGTTTGAAATGAAGAAAATATTTAATGAATAAATTTTACCGTTCGACATTACTAAGAACAAAAATTGTAGCGATTTTTTGCGTTAGTACTTTTGTTACTTTCCATGTAACTGAGTCGCAATTGGGCATAAGAAAGTACCGATAATATTGCGTTTATTAGTCCGGTCTAAGTTTAATTAATCGTTATTGAGAGTGTATTTTGTTTCATGTTTAACGGTTAGTATTATTTGTTTAAAAATACCTTTGCCGATGTGTGTAAGTCTAGAGGTGAGCTAGCATTGTTTGCAATAGATACATGTAGATTGCAGACTAAAGTTAACGTTAAAAATAACTGCAACACTGATTTTTATACGAAAAATGATATTTCTGTCTTTTTTCGGACTAACGGCGATTCCATTATTCTTTTTTTTTTCATGATTTGAAATAATAAACACAGATTAAGGAATATTTACGTTTTTTTTTGTTTACAAGTTTGTGCGGTATTAGGCGTTCACTAGACCTACAATAAATACGATTCTTAAATCCTCTCTTGCCTAGGTTGTCTGTCAGAGATCGCTTTAAGCGATAAGACCGCCTTTGCGCACTTTGTACTTGCAATATTTTCTTACCATTGTATTTTTTTCTATGTGTGCAATTAAGTTTAAATAAATAAAAATAACATTGTACAATATGATTGGATGGCGCTTTGAATCCAAATGATCAATTATATTGCAGTATAATACGGACAGCGCAATGCTTATATTAATATAGACTAACTTTTAGGTTATGTTTTTCCGCCATTTTCACATACACATGTGTACTCCTTGGCAAGAAACGCCTGAAAAATTCTGCGCAGCATGCGCCTGAATGAAATAAACGATGCAACGGAAAAATATGGTGCAATAAAATTGAACACGCTCGAACTTTCGTTCTTTATAGAATTGTACAGTCGACCAAGAAATTAGTTTGCCTCGCTAAAATCGATTGTCGTTTGCACGTCAATTAGTCGAAAGGCTCAGTTTTGTTTGCAAGGTGGGCAAATATCGCGACAGTATGGTCTCCCACCAGTGGCCGCCGACGACCAGGTAGGCCGAGGAAGAGGTGGCGAGACGAAAGAAAGAAAGAAAGAAAGAAAGAAAATATTTATTTGCTAAATCATTACACCGCATACAGAAACATGTAAATATTTACACCCTTGCTCCTGCCTCTTCTGCGTACAAGCTTATAACATCAGGAAAACCAGCGTAAAAGATTGTCATTGATGACTGTTGACATCTTTCTTAAGATAACATTGATAATATATTTATAACAATAGAAGAGGTTGTAGCTCGATTAGTGGTTGGTATTTGAGTTGATTCTTGGTTAAGTCTCGCAGTCTGATAGATGAGTGACCCATTCTAACACTGCTTTATATTTGATATCCGACCTCCTCCGTGTTTTGGAAGGCATGTAAAACGGTGGAACAAGATTAATGTCACTGAATTATATTCGTTGTGAGGTTGTAGAGGTTGTGGGGGTTCTGAGGATGGTGTCAAATTTCAATTGGTCATCTTAGTTTGCCCACATTCTCTACAATCTAAGCAGACCCTGGCAGACCGGATAAAGCACAGAAGAGATTTAAAAAACTGCAATACTTTTAATTTCTAAATAATGTCCTCCCAAGTAAAACGTTCCAAGTCATTTTAATATAAAGCTTGCGGGTCATTCCAGCTACTGTATAAAAAATAGAAATAAGATCTAGATTGGAAATCGCATTTATCACTGCATTGTTTATTTATAACAATAAATTATAATTTGTCCAAAAATACATATGATGATTTTAACTCACTGATAAAGCATATCGAAGTTCATCTCCTTCCAAATTTCACAAAATGAGTGAAAATCCAATTTTTCAAGTTGAAGACACCTGTGTACAAGCTCGTCACAGTCATTTGAGAATCCGTCAGCAATGTGCACGTGGTATATATGATGTCCATTTCCTTTAATTATAAACGCAAATAGAACAGAACATTTGAAATTTTTTTGATAAATATAGCCATTTAACTTTCTAAGATAATAGTAATATATAATAATAGAGTGCCGGCCCGTGGACAAAAGTTATGGATCATTTGAACCACCACCAGAACTTTCTAGAAAGATTTAAGAACATAAATAATAATATCATTATGCCGCCACTTTAAGCTGTCAAACTGAGTGCAGGTGAGAGAATTCAAAAGCACAAGTGGAGGAAATACGTTTTGGTCCATATATTTTTGGACGGTGTTGCAGAATAATAAATTAGAAGAGGTATTGAAATTGAATGGTACCGATGCTGTACACAATCAAATGACCATACTTACCAAGGAAGTAGCCAGAAAATATAAAAAAATCCAACTTTGTTGTGCACTATTTTTGTACAGTACTATATACTGCCTTATTATTTTTACTGCCTCAATTTCAAAACGTAAAACTTACAATACACCCTTTCTATCTTTTAAATAATAGGTTTTAAAATCGATTCCATGTGTCCAATCTCCAAGCACCTTTAACGTATAGTGTTCGCACACTATGCTCTTGCTCAGAGAATGTTTTTAAAAGAATGATACTTTATGTATTGTGCTATACAAGTAAATAGCCTATAATAGCAGTTTTATTATGTTTAAAAAAATACTTAAGTAAAAATAAATATTATTTTTAGTTTAATAATCTACTTACGATTCAAATATATTAATAAAGTCATTAGTGAAAACAAAATTTTATTTTATTAAACTTACGCGGCATTTTGTCACTGTATAGTGAATGTTTCTCATGCAGACATATATTTTTAAATATATGTATTAGTTAAATAGCTATTACTGTATACTTAATATTTATTTAGGTATCGATCGTCATACATGGAATTAAAATATAATACAAATTGGAAAAATACTGAAGTATTTTCCTAAACAAAATGTTCTCTGTGACATTTTCGAGGACACTAGACATGAAACATCAAAGTCAAAACAATACAAACCACAGAATAAATACTAACAAATAAGTATATATTTTATAATGCCGAAACCACACATAGCTCAAAGTGTTTGTACGTTTTCGTCCTTTAAGACTACAAAGTTCTATAAAACTTGTGCACAAAGTCCTCGGCCACACTACATGATCATTCAAATGAAGCTATGTCTGGCTCCGGAATTAACCATGGTCTTTGGCCACAAATCATAACTAAAATATATTAAAAAAAAATGATTTAAATTCATTACAGAAATTTAATTTTTCTATTTTAAATTTTATTATCTCTACTTTGTGATATTAATCGTAATTAGAGGTAGCGCCATGCTTGTAGCCGAATTGGGCCGGCGCGTCCGGGTACCAGTAGCTCTTTGTCACATGAGATCGGCGTGAAGTGGCGGCAATGCTGTCACGTCAAGTGATGGTGTTGTTATCGCGTTTCGTTCGGTTTGTTAGACTTCCCGGTGGCCTAAACTCGCCATTAAAGAGGCTGGCAACGCATCTGCTAGCCTTATGGTCGTGCAGATGTCCATGGGCGTCGGTAGGCACTTAGGTGCTTGCTGCCTGCTCGTTTGCCCCTTGTAACTTAAAAAAAAAATTGTCCATATGTCATTAAATATGTTTGGTTGTCTAGAGAACGATACGCTTTGAAGGGTTGGCTGACTGCGGGCTGGATGGGAATGTGATCTCGATTATTTGTTGGTGGAGATGCAGTCCATGTATAGTCTAAGCATAGATATGCTTGATATTATGTACATGGGACACCAGAGATAAATGCGCGAGTGGTTTAATGGGTATTCTGGCAGTTGGTCAGCGAACCCCATATCTTTGTTAGCTATAGTGAGCCAACTGCGTAAAAACATTTTCCTGTGATAAAAAGCACTTTACGAATAAAAAAATAAATATGTCGTTGATGCGCTTTTTAACAATATAATACTTATAAAGTACGAAAGTGACCAAAGAAGTACGGATTCGTAATAAAAATGGTTAAATTTTAAAAATTTTATTAGGATAATTCTTACAATCACGAGGTTGCATTATCATCTAAAAGTATATTTAATTGCTAAACGATAATTACAAACACATAAAAAAAACTTTAAATAGTATTTAAAAAATATATTTTAGCTTATATGTATATTATTGTAATCTTATTCCTATTTATATAATAACTTAATTCGTTTTAAATATTTGTATTAGTACGCACTATTTACACAATTTACGTTTGAATTTTTATAATAGATTGCTAATGTGTGGTGATATCTATATAATTATAAGACCGGCAACTTATAATATAGCACGCCAATGCAATGGTTTCCATCATATACGCTTACTACATGCATGCGTTTTGAGAAAATGATTAATTATTACAAGTCCGTTATAGGTTGGTCCGAATTTGATAGGATATTCATGAAACAAAATGTATTCAGGAAGACACAGCGAGTTATCGAAAATATTTAAGATTATACATTAGGTTTTTCGTTGGAAAAACTATGAAAACAACTTGAAAACATTTAAATATATTAAAGATATTGTGTTAAATTACGAAATTAGAGGTTCGAAAAAATACGGTGTTGATCAGTAGTTATATTCACACACCACCCCACACAATGCATAGTCATCTTGGACTTATTACTCTACTGTCCTCAGTTTTCTATACTTTTGTGTTGTCTCCTTCAAATGTCGGATTTGAAATTCCTTTCAAGTCGGTCATTCTTGACAATTCTACGACCTTCCTTTTCTGAAATAAAAAATGTTACATATATTTAAAACGCAATTCTAGAATAATTTAAATGTTCAATGATTATTTTAGTGTATTCCAGTAGACTAAAAATAATTAGTTTATTTAACAAAGTCTTTAGTGAAAACTCTTAGGAAATATGATACCTACGTTGATTAGTTATTTATACTATATAATAAGAAATAATAAACCGGGCAAGAGCGAGTCAGACTCGTGCACTAAGGGTCCCGTACCTTCACGTAAAACTTTATATTTTTCATAAGATTTATTTTAATTTAACGGCCATTGCAATTTTTTTTTGAGATTTAACTACAAATTAACGGTTTTCTGATTTTTTCCTATACTTCTACTTCAAAATATAGCTTCTCCACAAAGGAGAAGGGTTGATAGGAGTCATTTTTCGCCCAAACATTTTGGTCAAACCAAGTGTTTCAAAATATTCTTAATCCGATATTTTTTGAGTGTGTAATGAGCGGTAAATGTCTCTTATCTACCCGCCTACTTTCATAATTCTAGGTCAACGGCAAGTACCCTATAGGTTTTGGTTCTCCTTGCAAATGTATGGTGAATATGACATAAACGAACATATCTTTTATTGCGTACACTTAGGGAGTTGATTTTTTTCAGCTTGAAGATCGTGAACATTGGGAAGCAATCGTCAACAAAATGTTGACGCGCAAAACAAGTCAACGACCCGCGCCGCGCTACCCCAGTTACGTACTTTTAAATTTTATTTACATTGCGATTTGTATGTAAAAGTATTGAAGAAATTTGTTTCCGATTTAAAATCGTATTGGGACAGATAGTAAAAATGATATTATACAGTATTCAGTTAAAAAAATGTTCAAAAAATTGTACATTTCAAGAAAAAGCCGACGAAAAACTTCACCACTGGGGACTCTAAAATCATGTACTGAACCCAAGAGATGTGTATCCGATACGATGTCTTTTACACCCTGTATACGTATTTATATCTTTGGATAGATATAATTTTATTGTATCTAATTTATATACCGCCGAATTGCTTAAAACAGAATTTGGCACAAATTCAACAGCGGCAGGCTAAACTGCAACTATTCTTACGTTAAGCGGACTCGCAACCGAATACCGGCTGAACTTTATTAACTCGCCCTAAAGCCTCCGCCGTGTTTTCGCAAACAGAGCATCACGACCTATAATTGAATAATAAAACTGTAAGCCGAGAAGCCATTAAAAGCGATATAAAATTTGACTGGCCTGCCTGCTCCGAGCCAAATCGTCGTTTTCTTATGGTCTTCGACGAATCTGGTCTTACTCTGGAAATAGGAATTCTGTTTCGTATTGAATTTGCTATGAATTTGATAGTTGCATTTATCCACTTTAAATTAAAATATGTATTCTGCCTGGCCTAACCAATGGGACACAAACTAAGTCACTAAACGAACAGATGAAATCCAAACTCAAGGTTTCCTATAACCATAGAACGCAGCAAAATATGTATAGAAAGGACTGATGGAGTCCAAAACACCACCCTGAGATCCATCACTGGAGTACAAATGGCCGCTGAAGATCAGTTGCACCGAGGAAGAGATGACGCGAAGACTTGAATGCCTTTGCGGGAAAAGAGTGGATTGAGTTAGCTCTGGTCTAAGAGAGGGGTGACTTTTACCCAGCTGTGGGACATTACAGGCTAATTTAAAAAAACAGTTAAAATATGCATATAAAATAGTAGTGTCCCTTATAAGCATATATATAGTTGTCGACAATACGCGTTTGTAAATAACGTAATTCTTATAAATATATAATACCTTATATGAGCAAAGAGCAAATATTTTTAATTTTTTGGTTTATTTCCCTTTATCAATATATATACAATCATGCGGATTCTTCTTTATCCTCTAAAACAATATTTTATATTTTTTTATCAACAGCGCCATGAACGTGTTTTTATTCCCACCACTTCTCTAATTTTGCATTTTCTACATCTAAACAAAAAAGGCAACGAGCGTGCAGCATACAGCCTATGACCTAGTAAACTTATTATTTTACAATATTAAACTCTATGCTGACGCTCGCCGGACTAATTCGAATTTCGAACGGTCCTTGTGGTTATGCCGGAGCAAGACATAGCTTCACTTGAATGATCATGTAGTGTGTCCGGGGAATTTGTGTAACTTCAAAAAGTTTTGTAGAACTTTGTAGACTACAAGGACAAAAATGTACAAACACTTTGAGCTATGCTTGGCTCCGGTATTAAACAAAACGTTTTTAGCATTCATAATGTTGCTATCTACCTACATAAATAGATTACTAAACACATATTTCTCAATAATTATTATTGTATAAGTATGACATTTCTACATCTTTTCTTTTAATTATGTGGCCTTTGCCTGCCAAAAGCTTGTGGACTACTGGTTTCTAAACCAGTGATCTAAGCATGTTTAAAAAAAATCTTAATTTCTCTGTACCATTTCGTAAAAAAAATATAAACAAAAATATGCGTCCAGAATAGAGCGTTCCGTTTACCGTAATAAAATGCGTATTAATGACTGTTTTAGTACTGCCCATAAAACTGTGTGATGGCATCGAAGGAAACTCACATATGGGTACACCCATACACATCTCCGTGATCAAATTGTCTTTTTATTTGCTAGGCCTTGGTCACGTCATGCGCATCTTATTAAGGTATATCAAGAAGATGAAATCGGTGATAACATCGAAGGGAACTCAGGTATCTCGTAATTAACACGGGATTTATGAGAAAAACCATATTATAAAGTCTATTTGATATAATGAGAAACATTGAAAAAAAAAACAAGAAAAGATTTTTTTGAATTTTTTATTCTTTGCATAGATTTATACAATTTGGGTGTATGACTTATAAGCCAACGAAATCGGCCTCAGAATTATATTTACTTCATCTTTTTAGGCTATTTTGATACTAGTAAGACAGAATAAAGATAATTCTGTAAATTTTATAGTTCTGTCTCTTCTTATTACCGGTTTTGAATGAATGGAAAAAAACTAAAAACTGAAAAAATATTTTTTCTTAAAAGCTCGTGAATTAATTGATTTGAATTTTGGATATGATTTAGAAACTGAATTTTAGAACAAAGATTATATACGTTTTATAAATCATGGAGAATAAAATAATTTTTAATTTAAATTTTTTTCCATAACACAATATAGGCACAATATTTTTTTTTTTGAATTCCTCATTAATTTCTCTATAAAGTTGTCAAATCTAAAATCAAGGTGCGCCATTGTGAAAAAAAAGCAAAGTGCTACTAAGTACTCGTAGGGACTTGGTAGGTACCAACATATCCTAAAAAAATACACTAAATATCCTTCTGGGGCAGATTCAGTTAGCTTAAAGTCCTACACCCTTTGTGTTTTTCATACAAATTAAAAGAAATTAAAGGTGAATGATAATTTAAGTAGCACCTTAACAATTAGTCTTCTAGACAATGAATTCTTAATGATATATCTATTCTGAACACATTCACGATTGTATTAAAACCCGACTTAATAAACACCTAATACATCCAGTTTTAATGCCATATTAGTGTACTAATTTTGGAAACCAAATAAATAGATTAAAAACAAATATCAAAACCTATTCCGTCGCAGTTCACTAGTACAGCGAACACAGCTTGAACTACTCCTGAACAACAGCAAACAACAATTTTCAAACATATTACAGCATTGCATCCACCATCCAATAACATCTTGGTAGTCATGCCTAAATATTTGTTCAGATGAATGTAAACCTTACTGCTATATAGTTAACCACACGTTTGGCTCGTAGTTCACATCTGCATTGCCTAGAGCATAGAGTAGGCGTATTGCGGACTATGTAGGTCGTTGGATTGAATTTTAGTCTTCGATTCACAATGGATTCAATCAAGCGTGCAGTTCATTACTTGAACATTATTAGTTTGATCTAGTATTGCGGAATACAGTAAATGCTCTCAATTCGAAAGTACCAACCTAGATAGTTAAAGAGATAACAGTCTATATTTCAAATTTAATTAAGTTCTTATAAAAGTTAACTTAGAAAAAGTATATGGATAAATGTAAGCAAGCATTTAGTTTATCTAGAATGTTCGTGAAACCTGTAGAAACGTATTTATTCTTTACTACTTTACTAGCAGACCTGGTAGACGTTATCGTGCGCGAACGTTGGGTTACTTAACTTAGTATTTACTACAGTCTATTATCCTATAATATTATCCCCGTTCCCGTTTCTTTTTCCTTTCCCGTTCCCGCTTCCACCCCCGTTCCTGTTCCCGTTCCCATTGCCCGTTCCCTTTCCTAAGGTTACATTAGAAATAATTGAATACGGTATTCTTAAATTTTTCGCGCAATTATATTATTAAACAGCTAGCATAAACATACCCTTTGATAAAATGTAATACAAAATAACCTTTCTCCCGTGATTTCACTAAAGCCATGTCGAGCACTTTATCGGCAAACCCGTCTATAATTTCAAAGCAAAACCACCGGGCGTTCGTTCTCAAAGGTTGTACGGGACGTGACAAGACCCTCTTAAAATATCAGGACTCCTTGAAAAGTAAATTTGCCGTAAGCTACTGTACGATATAAACAAGTCTGAAGCCAAGACTGCCTTTCTTTAGCATTTCCTGTCAATACTACTAAAGAGGAAAATGTTTACTCTAAGGTACATACTTTATTGGTTTTACAAATCTATACATACAGTACAATAATATATACGGGACTATACGACACACGGATGTCTGTTCCTAAGGTAGGCAACTTAATGCCTGTGTTATAGGTAACAGACGCCTGTTATACACAAATGCAGCCAGAGCAACTTAACTTAGTGATCGACTCAAATGCCGACCACTGATTAGGCCACGACCTCCTCAAAATATAAATATCAAACAAAAAGAATGACTATCAACAAACGCATGAACACAAATTTTGATTCCATTCGATTGAAGAAAAGTTAACCTTCACTTAATGGCACTCTCTCTGCAATTCGACAATAAATTCTTATAAATTTGTAATTTTTATAAGTATTAATTAATAGTTAACCTAGGACAAAGTCAGGGGTGGATGAGATTCTGAGAGAGATATTAAAGTTACAAGTATCTGGAAGATAACAGATGTTCATTGAAATATTTGAAAATCGTTGGTTTTTGTATGTACATACATCCCAGGAATAACACACTCAGATTCTTTATAATGATAAACTGACGGTGAATGCGAGTGAATGATACAGGCAGCTCCGTTTCAACGGCCTCCATTAGCCAATCCAAGAATGGTTTCGATATCTCCATCCAACAGTGAGATACAGCTTTTGGTCTTTATAACTAAAATAAGTTTTTATTTAAAAAAACACAAGTAATATAATATCATTAATATAACATTTCTATATCAGTACATCAAATATAATTAAAATACAATTTTTTTTTTACTACAATGCCGTTTTTACTGAAGTAAAGGGGAATCA
The DNA here is from genome assembly GCA_024363005.1 of Charaxes varanes. NCBI lineage: Eukaryota > Metazoa > Arthropoda > Insecta > Lepidoptera > Nymphalidae > Charaxes > Charaxes varanes. The sequence goes on from JANCMC010043364.1 coordinate 63,626, forward strand.
GTCGTAAGTGACAAAACATATTTTGCGGTTTCCCAAAAATCAGCTTTTTTGCGTTAGGTCAGTTTATTATTAAGAGTGCGATATGTTTGAATGAAAAAAGTGGTAAGTGATAATCGAAAAATAATCCATTAATCCCCTACTTCCAGAATTTTTCAACTGTACATAGTGCCATTTACTCGTACTTTTAAATATTAGGCTTTTTAATAAAATATTAAAACCTTGTAACTTAAGTATTTAATTATAAGATATTGATGTATATAACTAACCTGTGATATACCGGTCCGTCCATTTATTTTAGTATTCTAATGTGTAATAAAAATTATAAATAAATAACTATTTTAAGAAACATGTAATCAAGTCAAAATATACATTTTATGTCTACATATTCTTTTATTTCTTTGATAATCACGCGGGTAGCTGTTGAATTTTAAAATATCTCCCTACTTTAACTAAAATCTATACCATAATATTATAAAGACATAAAATTCGCGACTTTGTATGTTCAGAGTTATCTCGGGCTCTACTAATCCGATTTTGAAGTGTAATATCCCTGTGCGTTATAGAGTTGATACTTTCTACTTGCCGAGACGGGTAGCTAGTGTAATTTTTATTTTATTCATTAGTTTTCCCATAGAACTATTACTAAAATATTCATAGATTTACATACAAAAAATAGGATAAGTAAGGTTTTAACTACAGGAATGGTTTCCTTTAATTAAAACACCTATAAAAGTAAAATATACTCATAAAAGCAAATTTTAAATGTTGGCTTAGCTTTTTAGAGAGTTCAGTTACGAAATTATTTAGTCATAATTTTTATTACTAGCTGCAACTCGCGACTTCGCTTCGCGTGTGTTCAGAGTTTTAATTACAGGGTTGTTAAAGTAAAAGTTCTTTACGCACGTTCGACTTGGGGAGTAAGCTGACGCACGCGTGCCGAGAGCGTTACGGAAGTGGGATCCTCCGATCAGGCGAACAAAAGTATATTTGCTATACGCGGTCTAATGTGTAGTTTAAAGTCAAAGTATAAGACAGAGTGGGGGTCAAGGTCGGGGTTGGAGTCTTCCGGCTTAGTTCCATTGTAAAGAGTTAAAGAGGCTGGGCTGTTAATTGAACGGCTAATTAAGCTATCGTACGACATTTATACATAGAGATAGATCAACTAAAGAAGTTCAATTCGTCGGGTGGTCTAAAGCACACTCGTTTTATTATTATGTTTTTGTGCGGAGCAATTTTTTTTTCGTGTATGAATAAAAAAGTTCAGGAAAAATAAAAGTTGAGTTTAGATTTATGGTTTTATTAATCAATTTTACATGAAAATTAAGTTCTGTTCTGTTGAGAGACCAGTTAGTGTTATGTTTCTCTTGTAACTCTTACAAACATTGTGATTTCACAGTTGTTAACATAACGTTACTTTACATACATTTGCGTTCTCTTTTAACACTTTAAGCAAATGTTTTACCGAGATCGTATTGCTGCATAAACAAAGACGCGCTTTCGGAGTTCTCAAAAATATACATCGATTAGTCTTAAAAATATTAATGTTGGAAAATACTGCACCCAATTGTTTGTCAAACAATATTTTAACAGGGATTTTATTAGAAACTAACTTGGATTTATACCCTTGTCGGAACTATCAAATACAACCTAGTAAACCATATAAATAACCTCTATATATCCTATTGCTAACATGGCTATAGTACTTACTATACAACCTCATAGCAGTACTAACGTGCCTCTATCACAGATGTTATGGTTATCAACAATAAAATAGAGGTGTACAACCTTCTGGCGGACAAGGGCCACATCGTTAAAAAAAAATAATAACATGCACGAGGGCCACATCGTTATGAAATCACATTTTGGCGGGCCACACTTGTACAAGAATCATTTGGAAATTGGTGTCTAGTTTCAAATTTCTAAACTTTAGTACATCGTGACAAGACTGCGCTCGTGTTATGTAATATTTATTTATTTATAATAATTAGAATTCTATTTACAAAACAGTCGCGAGCCACAAAGAGAAGGATCGCAGGCCACATGCAGCTCGCGGGATTCGCGTTGCCAACCGGTGGCGTATAGTACCCGCGAAGTGATACAACTTGCAATAAAGAAAAAATTTCAACCTTGGCGCTGCCCAACCTAAATGGATGGCGTGTATAGAAAAGTGAGTACATTGAAACAACTGTCCATTCTTCGTTACACAATAACTAAATGGGAGACGACAACAATACCCCGGCCTTTCACAGACTCTCCCAGCGGGGACGAACTTACTCACTATTTTCTAAGAAAATAATTGGACATGGAAAATCAATTAGAAGCAAAATTGTTTAATACGCGTTAATATTTACTGTTAATTATAATTATTATCTATAAGATAATTTAAATTATAAAACCAGATGTATGTATTGACTGACCGTTTAATTATAATACATTTCGGTATTGCCACAATGATAACGGTGACGTAAAATGTATGCTATTGGCGATAACAGTGTTGCCATCATTCAAAACAGTATTATGTACATTGGTCCCGACCAATAAAGAAAAATTTGCAACCACATATTTGTATTATTTAACTCCTACACGTGTTATTAGCAATGAAACGTTAAATCTTTGAGTACTTGAAATACAAAATCCATAACCGTAATTAGCAATGAAATATTATATTCCAGGTACGCTGCATAAATCCATAATGTCAGTTGAACACTGCATTGCTATATTATGAGGGTTACACTGCTGTCAGAGGAATTGTTTACATTCTATAAAGCAGAAATAATAATATTTAATAAAACAAAGTTATGGACGCCATGTTACCAATTATAATATTTATTTTTGTTCTTAAATAAAATAGATTTTATCACAACCTCACGCCAGCGATAAAGCTGAAATTTGGTACACACTCGAACAATGTTTGAGGCTTTTAAAGTATGCGAAGTTTTTTTACATAACTAGAAGTGTCTCAAGCAGTTTACTCGAATCACTACGACACCCATTGATAAGCGCACTAACAGATTGCTCCCAGGTGCATTAGTAGCCTTTGAGAAAGGTGTTGGTAGCCTTTATTTTCTATAAGGTTAATTGAAAATTGGCTGTCTGATATCGTTGGTGCCTGCTTGGCTTTATTCCGGTCTAGTACCAAGGTCCGCTTAAACTGCAGAAGGTTGTGACTGTGGAGCGAGTGAAGATGGATCGTCGTCCGTCATCACCGGAACCGCCACAACTTCACTAAGTGACATTAATCGGGACCCTTTTATAAATGCGTTCCGAAACACGAAGGAGGTTGGATATTTAATAACCAGCGTTTGTATGTCACTCCTCTATCACTTAGACGAGGTAAGAACTGCTTAACGTAGGGATCTACTCAAATGCCGATTCTCAGTCCCCCTCCATTGAGACGACGCGGGAGTGCCCAGGGGTTTTAGTCGGTCGGGGCGATCCCCTGGAACGCTCCAACCCGACTTAACCCGGTCTTAGCCAGAGCAACTTAACTTAGCGATCGACTCAAATGCCGAAAAAAATATAGGTATATAACATGTTATTTACGTTTTGTGTGTTATCGTTTTTTTTTTAGATTACAAAATATATAGTGAAGTACGTAAGTCATGAGCATCTGGTATTTGAAAAATGCTCAGAATTAATTATATTCGACGGCAAAATTATCTCATTTAAGGTGTTAAAAGCATTTTAAACTGCCTATTTCATTTTATCAATATAAAGACGAACCTTAGATAACAATTTACGGTCAGTAAAAAAAAATAGTAGAATGGCCGATATGCAAAGTTCAGCAAGTAAAACGAACAAAGCGATACACAATACAGAATTTTGGAGTAATTTCGACAAACAATACAAATTTTGCACAAGATAAAAAAAAGTGCAAAAAATATTCGCGTGCAGGTTGACGATTCCTGGTAAAAAATCTGCTTTCGATTTTTGTTTGTTTTTGACACAGATTGCAAATTTTTTACGAGCTTTTTTTTCATACGCTTTGAAAATGGTTAATTCTATTACGCCTGGTATAATTAATTGACTGGCACGTTGGCGCAGTTGGCAGAGATCCTGCCTCTCGCTCCGAGAGTTGTGGATTCGATTCCCGCCTCGAGTCTGGGTCTATTATCTATATGTAAGTAAATATTTCTACATAAAGAAAATTGAATAATAGATGTCCGTTACCTATAACACAGGCATTAAATTGTCTATCTTAGGAGCAGACGTCTGTGATTTAAAAAAAAATATATTTATATGGTTAAATTTGTAATAACGTAAACATATGGGTTTTTGGCTATACTATATTTCTCTGTAAGCTTTTACGAGGTTTGTATCAGCTTTTATATTTTTTTAACACTTTAACTGCTAGTGTTGTTACGAAAGAGATGTAGAGCTATGCCGGAGCCAGACATAGCTTCTTTTGAACGGTCATTTCAATGATAATGTAGTGTGGCCGGGTACTTTGTGTAGCTGTGCAAAGTTTTGTAGTACTTAGCAGTCTTCGAGGACAAGAATGTACAAAGACTTTGACCTATGTCTTGCCCCGGCATTAGAAGAGTATGACAGATATGAGAAAGTAGAGTTATGCAGAGATGACGGATCACTCTCCATTTATTCTCCATTTCTCAATTACCTTAGACATAGAAAAGGAAAAGAAGATTTGTGGAGTGTGATTGTATGTTGAGTGTGTGTGCGTGAGTGCGTGTGAGTGTGTTGTTATCATGCATGTATGTATATTTATAATTCAATTCATTTACAACTTTTTCAATCTCATTCTAAAACAAATTCAGGAGCCATTCAGTTATCTTTATTAAGCATTTCCTCAATGTTAATGGATAAATGTTGATTATTTTGTTTATTTTATTATATAATAAATATAAAAGTGTCGCATGGATAACTATCTATACGTATAAGTATGTAAATTAAATGTAATTCCCTGTGAACAAGCAATATTACCGTTACCAACCTGTTACGGTGCAATTTACAAACACGATCATCTTGACAGCGGGACACGGGCAACAAACGAATCGCTGTGAACGCAAGTAACACGCGTTAAATTCACCATTTGTTGACAATCAATGCGAGCACATTAACGCAAACAAAACAAACAACGCCAACACAAAAGTACAAAATGCCCAGACAATGCCCCGAATGAGCGACGCATTGTTCGAGACGGAAAACCATTAAAAATTATTGGCCAGGTCTACAGAAACAGAGTTTTTTTTTGGATAAAGTACTCGGAATTTGTTCCTTCGATTTGTTACGTGTGATTGATAACGAATAATAGAACTCGTGTCAATATTACACTGCTTTTAATATTAATTCTAAATCGATTAAACTATATGGTTACTAGCGGACCCGGCAGACGCTGTCCTGCCCGAACGTTGGGTTACTTAATAGTTAAACATAACAATGTCGGTATCGGCTTGTGAAATGATCTAATTAACGTCTCAAGCTCGCCTTTGCTTAGAATGTATGAAGGTAGCGCTAATGAGGTGGTGGTGCCCGAGGTATAAATTGTTTGCTGTGCTTTTACTAATCACTTTGCGAATAACCTTTGTAGAGTCTATCTCCTGATGATGCTTCGGTGTCGAAGCGAAACGTGCGTTGGTAGGAGGGGATATTCAGCCAGAAAGCAATAGTAAATACCGATGGCATTTACAAGTTCCTATAAGCAATGGAGGTTTCTCAAATCAGGAAGACCTTATTGTGCCCAATCGGGTCTTTATTGTATATTCGACTAAAAAAATGGTTTACCACGCTAAGGTCGAATGTCGTTTTCACGTCAATTAGTTATAAGTCTTATTTTTGCTTGTATGGCTTATTTATGCGTTATGTTAATTTGTAACAATAACCCTTAGCAAAATTTTCTTTAACTAGGCGCTGTCATCCAAAATGGTAAAGCACTTTCTTGGTCGACTATACATATTTTGTAAATACGCTTATATACACATTTGTTAATGCAACAATATTAACAAATCTAACAAGGTTTTTAAGAAAAGGCGTTCTAATTTTAAAATGTAATTTCAGTCATCTTCTGCTTTCATTTTGATTTATTGGTTAGTTTTGGTTCCAAGTCTATCAGTTAGTTCTGGTCTCCAAGTGTAAATTTATTGTTTTCCTAATATATTTTCCTCCATCTTCAACCTCAGTCCTGTATTCATATGTTATTTAGCCACCTTAGTGGCATAAAAAAATTTCTTTCTTCCTTTACACTCATATAAACCTCAACCTACCTACACCAGGTATCATCGTGATAAAAAAATATCTATTTCAAAATAATTGTACTCAAACCTAAATTTTATTTATAAGCAAGATTTTGGAGCCGATACATGATTGTGCACTCACTTGGCAAGACTTCGGACCATTGTAGTCTAACATTACGCTCCGTATATAACAGCACAATAAATATGTAGGGCTAATGTAAAACAGTTGTATGGAAAGCGCTTGAAAGCTTTTTTGTTGGAGATCGCCCGGAGCTATTTCCGTTTTAAGGGAACTAGTTTGCCGAATTTCGAAAAACGTATTTCTATTTTGCAAGTAATCGTACTTGATATGTCTGGCTATTTCTTTGTGCATAAAAATCCTGGCTCTCTTGCATTTACTTTCCAGTTTTTTTTAGCTCCAGAATTTTTTAAATACACGATGTACGCTTGGGTTGCGAGTAAATTCTAAGCGTGTATCGAATCATGTCGTATAAAAGTAATTCAAACGTACATTATTACAGCCTTAACATTAATACAGCAGTATGTATATATTAACTTATTGTTTTTGCACTAACCCGTAATGGTTTCCAAAAATCCTGTCGGGCCTGGGGTTGTCTGCAAGAGATCGCTCTAAGGAATTAGACCTTCCTTGCGCACTTTATACATCTGTTGAGGTTTTTTTTTATTGTTCTCTTTTCTGTGTGTGCAATAAAGTATTAATACAGCATAATTTGTATAAGAAATGTTGATCGTATTATGGATAGAAAATACTGACTTAGCCCAATTATAGTAGGCTTGTAAGCCTACTATAATTGGGCTAAGTCAATTTAAGTTTTGGTCAGGTAATAAGACTCTTATTTAATGTTCTTTCTGCATTGGATCTCTTATTTACTTACCGATATACATTCATGAAATAACCGAAATAAATTCATTTAAACAAAAATTTTAAAAAGTTTCTTATAGAAAAATCAACCTATAGTATAAATGATTATTTTAATGACTATTTTAAAAGTTTTAAAAGTTTATCGTAATGTGAAATTTTTATTTTTAATGTAACTTTTTTGTTGCGATATTAAATTATTAATTTCTTTTTTCTCTAATTTTTATTTTATTTTCTATTTCTACTACGGTTTACTTAAATTAAAAAAAAAAATATTGCAAATAACTGTTTAATTAGTAATTAATCTCCTTTCCCTGCTGTATATGTTATTTTAATTAATATTCAAAAATATTGTATTGCACGCTAGAATTTCTCTGTACTCTTTTAGCTTAAGATATCCTGTAAAAACCCAAATTCGCAATAAAGATATTTGAATTTGAATTTACGAGTTACTAACTCTGTATATACAGAATAATTGACATCTACAAAATTAACAGTGAATAGGATACTGGGACTGAGGAGGTCGTGACCTAATCAGTGGTCGGCATTTGAGTCGATCACTATGTTAAGTTGCTCTTGCTGCGACCGGGTGATAGATGGGTGACCTGTTTATTTCAAAAGTGCTAACCCGCTGTATATTAATTTATATATTTTTGTTTACTTTTTGTCGTGTTGGAATTTTCGCTATTTCTTATGACTTAACACCATACAATATGGCGCGTAAACCACAAATTACAGACTCCCCGTGCTTATTATAATGGACATCGCTGTAATTGCTTCCGGTATGACGACCATTTATGCAAGTTTGCATACCAACTTACATTGTAGCATCGAGTCCCTTAAATAACTCGGCAAATAAAGAAAATAAACTTATTTAAGCAAAAAGCTTGAACAAAGCTTCGATTTAAATGTGCTAAAATGAAAAAAATGGACAAAAACGTGTCAAGACACGCTTATATAGAAGGGTTTCGTATTTGATACGCTATAAACGTATTTGTTAGTAAAAGTTGTTGTCTTAAAACCTTTTGGATGCAAGGTTTGAAGGTGAATTAATTTTGTTATTATCTTAAGGCTTTTTTTGGATTTATTAATGGATTTTTCTCACATAATCAAACGAAATAACATTGTATCTATCTATAGCAAGTTGTATCTTCTATAGGTGTATAATTTAAAACGCTCTGAGTACCCCGCGTCTTAGTTCGTTATGAAATTCATTCGGATTGCACAGAGTAATAAAATGTAGAGAAAATAAATTCACTTTATTATTCTCATTATATTTCAATTATTTAATGTAAGCACTTTTAATAAATCCTATCAAAATGTAAAATAACACCGTATCTGAATTATTTTGAAACGGTGACACCAAAAATAATAAACCGCTGTTTGTTGTAAGCTCTACTTAGATTTAGTATTTCCAAATTATCCCTTCCATTCTGTATTACCTACAATTACAGGCAACATCTGATTTAATTAGAGGTAGCGCCACGCTTGCAGTCCTTTAGGTCTATAGCCGGATTTGTGCCTTGCGTCCGGGTACCAGTATCTCTTTCTTACATAAGATCGGCGTGAAGTGGTGGCAATACTGTCACTTCAAGTGATGGTTTCGTTGGCGCGTTTCGGTCGGTTTGTGGAACTTCCAGTAGCCCAAACTCCTCGTTAAAAGCTTGCAACGCGTCTGCAAGCCACCTGGTGCTGTAAATTTCCTCGGGAGTCGATAGTCCGCTTGCCTGTTTCCTCCTTGTAATATATTAAAAAAAAAGCAAATTCTTTTGCTACTCTGTGCTGCTGAGAATTACGCGTCAGATTGAATTACAGAGGGTCGTCGTGGTCTGAAAACTCGGCGAGTACTAATTCCATAGCGAACCTTCGAGGTGACTCAAAATTAACCCTTCAACTCTGCATTACGCAATTATGAGATAATTTCATTATTGTTACATGTGAAATATAATGGAGGTATAAAAAGAGTACTAGCTGGTTCCCGCAACTTCATCCGCGTTGCTTTCTTCGACTTTCATACATACTTAACCGCTATTTCATCCCTTACAATCTTTATTTTGATAAAAGTATCCTATTTCCTTCTCCATGGTCTAATCTTTCTTTGTACTAAAAATTTTTCAAAATTGCTTCAGCGGTATACTAGCAGATTCCAGCTGGCTAGTCAGTTATAGACATTTTTTTTAAATATTATAGCTTATTCGATAACTTATTCCATTTTTGAAATAACGTGAACTTTCCAACGTATCGTGGACGTGTCGAGAATTCAATTTCGGAACGATACGCTCCTGGCGCTGACACCTTTGTTTTTGGCAAGGCCGTTCGAAATTCAAAAACAAAGGCGTGATTGGTTTCACAATGGGGCCGTAGACACAAACAGAAATAATTCGTTTGACATTTTGAAATATCCGCTTTCAGGCCGTACTCATTTATCTCGGCTCGGCAATGCATCTGTGAGCATATATAAGCATAATTAACTTAAAAATGGATCGAGAAATCATCATCGAGGGCACATATGTTCCATGAATGAATGAATGAATGAGTGGGCGGGCGGACGGATGGACGGACGGACGGAGGAATGGGTCCTGGGTTTCTTTCTATTTGCTACATTCTTTTATCCTATGATGTTATCCTGTTCCAGTTCCCTTTCAATTTTCCACTCTCTGTCTTTTCCCGTTCCCGTGCCCGATCCCGTTGGGGATTATCCCTCAAAGATACGATTTTGTCTTAATCACTAATTTGGTTCTTTGCTCCAAAAAAACATCTGACGTATATTTGAAACTGGGTATCAGATCGTCAATATTTGTTTACTAACTGCGTGCTTTAAGACCCCCAACCATAATACCATATATGTAACTTACGCTAAGACCTCGATTGTTCATATGAATAAACGTGGCACCAATAAATACTATAATCGTGCATTCCATTTATATATAATCCAAGATTTATTTTCCACGCACTAGAGACGTTTCGTGTTCTATGTTTAGATGTAATCAAAGATATGGAAACAGGACGGGATCCCGTTCTGGGTCTCATTTGCAAGAACCGTTACAATATCTATAGACAGGTTCAACCTTGTTCGTTGTAATCTGTGCATCTATTTTTATATCCGTCAACATGGGTACTATTGTTTATATGCTTTATTTCCATATTCTGTTTTAACCCTTAAAAAGACTGGAGCAACTTAACAGAACAATGAGTGCCTAAACATAATCGCTGAAAGAAAATATGTGTAGCAAACAAGACGCTTCTTAAACAGTGCTGTATGTTGTCCTTCTATTATTAATCAAAGAATATCCGAAATGCAAATCTAAATATCGATGGTAAGTTTCTACCAGTTCCAGATACCATGACAACGGTCTCGGATATCATGCCGGTATCTAGTACGTTATAACAGAGAACTATACATAGTATAGACGTATAGTCTGTATATATATTGGAAATGTCAACGTAACATTTTCTTAAAATATTATATATATAGATAAATGGAAGCAAAACGTCTCTGAAACAACATTAAATTCTTTGAGAATGAAAAAGAATATCTTGAGTTTCAAAGAATATTCCGCCGAGCGATGTTCTCGTTCAAAAAATATCTCTAAATATGTACTGTAAAATAAACATTGACGTCTTAAGGACATGAAAACGAAAGTATTGCACATTTCGCATTTGACAAACGCTATTCAGCGCCTTGATGTTTTTGATTTAATTTACAAACGGTATTCGGGCCAACATTATAGCCGACACCTTTATTATTGAGCCGTGAGCATTTTGAAAGAGAACAAACAACCGTTAAATTGAATTATGATGTAACGACTTATGTATTTATGTATTGTATAAACAATTTTTTGTGTCATTTTTAATTTTACTGCTATAGGTATAAGTTTTTTATATAAATAAATTTGATTTTTTTAAAGTCAGATCTAAGTACTAAAATCCAGTCATATCTTAGTAAGTAAACTATATTTAGCTGTACATAAATAAGCTGCGAAATTTTAAAAGAATCGAAAAAGTGTTTTCCTTTGTTTTTATTTTGTATTTACTTACGTACTATTTAATTTCATATTATGAATTAGAAATAACGATTAATAATTAAGAAATTTCACTCACTTTGAAGACGTTCAAGCTAATATAATTATAGTTGATAAAGATTTAATAATGGGAAATATTTATTTGTTACAGGTAAGACATGTCACATATTCTGGATTATAAAGCACCGTGAGTACAAAGAAAACTATTAATCACAATTCACAAAGCACTCGACATAAATTTGACGATCATACGTATGTATGTCATGTGTTAAGACTCCCGCTTGTCAAAAGGAACATTTAATTATGCATTTAATAGAACAAACATCAAAAAAACTCGAAGTCGACAGCGTCTCTATGTACTTGACTAATGTTTGCAAGCTAAACAGACGTGACATAACGCCCATAAATCATACGTAGCAGAGAACGTCGCGTCGTGTCCCCGTCACGTTATTCCGGTATTACGTCCTCCGCTATCGCATGCGACATACGAGAGTACGATCGCTTTAAACCGATTACCTGCGAGGGCGTTTTGTCACACAAATAGGCTGATTATTTATAGATGCCTCCGACGTCAGACATCAGACGTCTCGGTGCATTGCGAACGGTTTGGAGATACGTCTCCGTACTTTAAACTCGATACGGTCCGTAATGATATTCCTACGTGCGGGAAAGTCCTTTAACCTACCTCGATAAATGGGCTACCTAACACTGAAATAATTTGTCAAATCACAGTAGTTGCTGAGATTAGCGTGCGCATGCAGCTAGGGGGAGTGACAATAGTAGCTAGGGTGCTCCGGTGTCGCGTACCCGTCGTGAATCTGATCAGTTACCGAACAGGTAAAGGAAGATCCACCCCTGGAAGAAAATTGGTGTCATATAGTCCTGTATATAAGAAAAAGAAATAAAGAAAGATGGGATTTCGTGTTTCTATGCTAAACATACACATGAGTTGAGGTAATATCATGTGAGCGTGTTAATAATGGCATTCTAAAATTCCACTCCACCCCTGTTTGTTTAACCCGCCTCTCGCTGGTGAAGAATTTTTAGAATTTGTTGTGGATTTTGCTACAATTCAGCATCAAAGTATGAATAAACGCTTTGAGTTTACGCTATGTTAACTTTCTAAAGGTTATTTTCTACATTTTATATGGAAATAAGCACAATTTCATTTTAGTGCTTATATTAATAAAAAATTGAGAAAAGTACAACGTTACCACTTCTAATGAGGCCTTTTTTGTTTGTTTTGGATTTAAGTAGTCTTGTTTTTCTATTGTTTTATTTTAAACTAGCTGTGCTCGCGACTTCATCCGCGTAATATTAGTTTTAAATAATAGATTCAATTTTAACGGGATGATATATAGCCTATAGCCCTCCTCGATAAATGGGCTTTCTAACATAGAAAGAATTTTTCAAATCGGACCAGTAGTTCCTGAGATTAGCGCGTTCAAGCAAACATACAAATAAACTCTTCAGCTTTATATATGTATTAGTATAAATATCGCGATCCTATGATTAGGAACCTTAAGTATCAACTTTCATACCTAAAAATCCGTCTTTATGGCAAATTGTAAAGTATACGTATTTCAATAATCGATGAAAGGACAGTATAACATTATTATCAAATACTGCCAGTGAAAGTTCAGTTAAAATGTTATCGGCCGTTTCGGAGGTATTCGAAACAAAAATCAGATAGAAAAACGGACAGACAGACCGACACAAATGTTTTAACTTATGTTTTTTGTTTTAGGTATCCTATATAGTATATATCGCTAGATGCAATGAGATAAATATTACGATCAATGTTACGAACAGACACTTTAAGTTTATTTACAAATAGATAAAAAAAAATAACTGTTGAATCCTATTGTCTCAGAAACGGTGGCTCTTAAAAAAAAGTAAGTAAGTAGTAAGTAACACATATTTTGTAGATATTTAATATAGATGTACCCCTATTTTTAATAGGTTAATTTGACTGTTCTATCATGCATTTTTATAATGGAAGTAGTTATAAACATACACACAACACAACATAACACAACATACACAACAGTATAATATTAAAAAGATATTTATAGATGTTACCCAAAATGGGGTACGTGAAAGTTAAAATATTAACATAATTTTAATATAAATTCTTAAAAATGAATTTGAGATCAAAGGGTCTACTTCATACACCTCCAGTAGAGTTAATTACAGATATGGTGATCTCTCCGCGTAATACTTCCAGTAGTGAAGGGAAATCCACATAATTGCGCTTCAGAGTCATAATATTTTTTTCTAATTTAATACTCCTAAGAATATATACGACATAATATCTGTTGCGGGTCGAACCTGGTCCAGGTTGACTCGACACCGTAACACGTAGTACAAACAGGGAGAGGCGTATACCCAGCAATGGGAAAGAAAGAACTGTGGATGATGATGAAGAACATATTGCGAACGACTCTACTATAACGATTAATTGGTGTTTTTAAATATACCTCCCTCCATAAAGCGTTCAATAATATGTATGGGCAGTTCCATACATAGGTTTTTACTGCCATATTGGTTTTATAATATATCGGTTTCACCTAGCTTTACCATTGGCGAGAGAAAGTTTCGCTGACGAGCTCGTTTGTATTGCCTTCTGAACATCTTCCGCCTGGATTTGCCATGGATTACCTTGAGACCAAGACTTCGGACTCAAGTAGGCCGAAGTAAGGAAATTATTTTTAAGAGGGGATTTTCGGATGGCACCGATATATGTATATGCGATGAAATCCAATCCATGACACACCTAATGTCGTGTCCTGCGTGCCCCAATACCTGTACGCAGGAGGACTTAATGACCACCCACTTCACGCCGATCTCATGTGAGAAAGAGGTACTGGTACCCGGACGCGCCGGCCCGATTCGGCTACAAGCATGGCGATACCTCTAATTAAACCTATAGCCTATAGCCTTCCTCGATAGCCTATAGCCTTCCTCGATAAATGGGCTTTCGAACACTGAAAAAAGTTTTCAAACCGAACCAGTAGTTCCTGAGATTAGAGCGTTCAAGTAAACAAACAAACAAACTCTTCAAATGAAATATCTTTATTGCAAATTTGGTAGTACAGTAGGTCACAAGTACGCCAAGCAACACACTGTTCTAAACTAAACCTAGAACAACTTATTCATAACTGCTTAACTTTGTGGGAAAAAAAATGAATTAATATAAAAAAAATTAAATTAAAAAAAATTATTGCCGCGAATTCACGGCACAGGTCACGCTCTCAACATTCACGGAATGCTGACAGTCGTCCGAGAAACTCGCCGCGAAATAGACGCGGAAAATGCTGCTTGCAGAACTTTTGAATTGCCTTATTATATGATTAGAATTGTCTTTATTAATTATAAAATTTCCATTTCAGACTTTCCTTAAAGATGCAGTTATCATAATTATGTTTATATAAATTATAATAGTGAACCTAGCGGCGAAATTTAATTTCACGGGGCCGTGAATGTGGGTGTGTACCCGTAAACGCCGCGCGAAAGAAGCGCGAACCCTTTTTCGCGGGACAAAATATCGAGTCTGATCAGGGAATTGGCGTGAACGCGCGCGAAAGCCGCGAAAACCGTCCACATTGACGTTCACGCTTGTTAACGGAATTTCACGGCACTAATGTGGAGACGCCATCACGAAAATTGCGCGAATAGAAGAGTAGGAAAATTTGAATAATTACACTAGCGGACCCGGCAGACGTTGTCCTGTATGATGCAGCCGTTTAGTTGCAGTATAGATAAATAACCTATACCACCGACTGCAGCGCCATCTGCCAGGCTGATATGTGAATCTAAACCACCAAGAGCGCCACTCAGATGCATACAAAAAAAACTCATGCAAATCGGTCCAGCCGTTTCGGAGTTCAGTGACATGCACACTTACAGTAGAATTATATATACGTATATATACATAAAGAGAGGAAGATAGAGAAGGGTGTGCGTATGCACTGTTTGAACTAATATTGGCAGCTGCATTCCACCACAGGACATCTCGACAAAATTTGAAATTCTACCCTCATCACCTCGATGTCCTAAAGTCTACAAACGTGCGATTCCCTAGAAACTTCTTATCGCGCACAATTTCCCTGTGGAATCCCTCCGGTGCTGCAGTTGTCCATGGACGTCGGTAGTCACTTAGATGAGTGTCGGCTGCTCGTTAGCCCCTTGTTATATAGAAAAATTGCTAATCTTTTAATATATAAAATTCTCGGTGCCTTGCCAAACTCCTCCGAAACGGCTAGACCGATTTTCATGAAATTTTGCATGCGTATTGGCTAGGGTTGAGAATCGGTCAACATCTATTTTTCATTCCCCTAATTGATAAGGGTAGCCCACTCTATTTGTATAAAATATTCGTTATATATTATTAAAATACATTAATATTGCATATTATAAAAAATTTTTAGCATTCGCACACCCTCCTCTATGTGATCTATAATTGTGCCAAACTTTATACATCTCCGTCCGCGCAATTTTCCTAAAACGGTACCTTAAGTTTTCTCCTCAAGTATTAATACGCAGTTTATATTAAACACGATTGAATAAACTTATTCCAAAGCTCGATAGAATGTCAACTTGTATACGAGTTGTACTAATTCATTACGATCTATTTTAAATTAAATTAAAAATAGATCCATTGCAGTAATCAATTATATGTAACATATTTGTGCAAAGGTTACGTCAGATTTCATCGAAATTTGCGTTTGTAGTCAACGAAAAAACGAATAGGTCAAGGGCTTTTAATTGAAAGAGTTTACTTTCAAATGTACTTTTGATATTTAATGGCCCGTTGGCGCATTGGGCAGTGAGCCTGCCTTCCGCTCCGGGGGTCGTGGGTTCGATTCCCACCTCGAGTCTGGGTGTATTATCCATATGAATTAAAATATATATATCGTAACTTTGATTTATTTTCAAGTAGGCGTTATATTGCAAACGGGAATTCTAGATTAAAGTTTTTTGTTCACGGAAATCTTAACAATAGTTGATGTTAAGTTTTACATTAAAATGTTATGCAACGCAGTATATTGCAAAACCCTTGTGGTGACACATTTTATATCATACTATCTGCGCCCGCGGCTTCGTTCGCGGAAAATTCGGTGAAAACATTTAGCGTGATGATATATAGCCTATAGCATTCCTCGATACTACTATATAAAGCTGAAGAGTTTGTTTGTTTGCTTGAACGCGTTAATCTTAGGAACTACTGGTCCGATTTGAAAAATTCTTTCAGTGGTGGGTAGCCCATTTATCGAGGAAGGTGTAGGCTTTATATCATTACGCTAAAATTGAATTTTTTTTACCTAATTTTACGCTACAGCTAGTTATTAATGCAAACGAACAGTGAATAAAGTTTCCGCGAGAAGGAACACGCAGAAATTTTTCGGGTCGGCGTTCGCATGCCACCCTTTTAGGCGGAAAAGGCAAGGATTTGGCTTGTCCAAATTGAGACAAACTATGTTTATATATAAGTAAGAAGACATTGTATTTCATAACTTTATTCTCGCCGGCGATCCATCAGTTAATTTCAACTCATTCTCAACTCTGACCTTTACGTCTGAATCGAAACTTTGACTGATATTTATAAAGTTGTGCTATTTCTCGAATTTAGCTCAAACTTCAAACTAGACGAAACTTTCTGGAAACAAAAGTTGGCGATACGCTTATTTGACATTTGACGGGCCGACAGTGATATGTATTGTTATTAATAAAACTTAAAGTTTATTTTTTTTAAACCTTTTATGACGCCGGCGCCAGACATAGCTCAAAGTGTTTGTACATTTTTGTCCATGAAGACTACAAAGTTCTAAACTACTCTGGGCAGCTACACAAAGTCCCCGGCAACACTATATGAGAATCGAAATGATGTTTGAAATGAGGCTATGTCTGACGCCGGCATAAGTCATCTAAAAATTACGTTTCATGTATTTCGTTAAATGAGATAGTATTTTACAACTAGATGAACAACTAAAAGTGAGTTTAAAAAATTAAGTAGTTTTCAATCATAGATAAAAATCGTAGAAAAAACATTGGGAATTTGAAAGTAGCGGATTTTAGACGCTCTCAGCAAGAAAATATTTTTTCCACAGCCACATTATCTTGGCTTGTTCTTAAGTATAATAAGGGTTTTATTTAGGAATTTATTTATTACTTTAACTATAATTTATGTAAGAAAAGTCTACAAAATGTTAAAATAACAGATAATAAACTCGCTTAACAAGACAATATTTTTATTAAGTCTCCATTTCTCAGCCGCATTATATTAAGCATATTTTTAAGTACGCCGTAAAAGGATTTATGAGTCACGAAGTATTTTATAATAAAACTCAACATCGCTCACCGAAAAAAGCTACTTTTATGTATTAGATTTACTTCGCAATTTTCAGGACTTATGACATTAAAGTTATGAATTTATTAAGTTTATTAAAATTCGGTACTTCTGATTATTTTATCTCAATATAAAAATGTAACGCAAAATTTATTCATGAAAATGAGTGACATCGTGGCAAGTTTCGAAACCGCGGGCGCTGAAACCCTCCTTTGTGACACTTTGACAGCATAAAGTGGGCTGTTAAAGGTAACGACCATATTGATGTGAAGCAAGAGTCCTTTAATGTCTATCCTTAATGTACGTGGGATCTCTTTTAGTGAAAAGTGAAATCTTTAATACTTTGGGTATATACATGTTTTTTTAATGACAGGCAGTTAACAGACAAGCGGGTTTAGCTAAGTCAATTTCGACGTGGCCTTAAAACTGCGTTAATAGAAGGATCACGGATGCGTTAAGGCCTGTTACAGTGATCATAACGCACAATACTGCAGTGTGTAGCCTGCGGCATCGGTGACAATTCGCAACGCTAAAGTCCTTTACGAATAACTTTTGTAGAGTCTATCTTTGGATGATGTTTCGGTGTCGAAGCGAAATGTGCGTTGAGGCACATCGGAAAGTCAGTGTAGTGCTATGCTTTGTGGGGGATTTAGCTCAGTGTTTGTACATTTTTGTCCTTGAAGACTACAAAGTACTACAAAACTTTGCGCAGCTACACAAAGTCCTCGGTCACACTACGTGATCATTGAAATGATTATTCAAATGACGCTATCCCCAGCTCTGGAATTAGACTCGTGTTGTCATGATGTTTTCCGGTTTCCAGACTGGTTACAGCTACGGTTTCGGTTTCGTGAACTTCACGAGGGAAGAGGACGCCTCCCGAGCTATCGAGACCTTCAACGGCTATCAACTTAGGAATAAGCGGTTAAAGGTGAGCGGTTAAATATAAACTTAGCTTGTAGAACACTTTAGGGTAGGTGGCCTGCACGAGCAAAGCACCGCACATACACATGTATCTGGCGTCTGGCGCTTAGCATTGTTAAAGTTCTTGTTATAAATAATAAATTATTTATAATAAGAACCTTAACTTAATTTAATGTATCCGAACTTCGTAGGAACTTTAGAAAAACTTGGACGCGTTAGATTAATATATTTTAGGTAAGTTAATTGAGATAAAACATGGAGATAAGTTTATTTTTCTCAAGTGTCATATTGACAGCGACTATTTTTCTCTGGTTTTTATATTGACAGCGATTATTTTTCTCAAGTGTCATATTGACAGCGACTATTTTACTCAGGTTTTTATATTGACAGCGATTATTTTTCCCAAGTGTCATATTGGCAGCGACTATTTTTCTCAGGTTTTTATATTGACAGCGATTACTTTTCTCAAGTGTCATATTGACAGCGACTATTTTTCTCAGGTTTTTATATTGACCGCGATTATTTTTCTCAAGTGATATATTGACAGCTACTTTTCTCAGGTTTTATATTGAGAGTGACTACTTTTCTCTGCTTTAATATTAACAGCGATTATTCTTCTCAAAAGTTATATATAGTGGCAGTGACAAAATTTTCTCGCATTTCATATTGTTGATTGTTTTTCTCGGGCATTGTTATTATTGTATTTTTATATATATTTTACACTGCCATTTTTTTGGGGTATTCTACTATCTACGCGAGTTTTGCGTTAAGTGAGAAATAGGGTTGTATACTTATTATATATTCTATTTGTATATGATTGTTAAATGTACGTGTTTTCTGGAGTGTGTAGTGTAGAATTGAGCTATAATGCGTAAAAGTGTACACATGCTCTGGGTTTTAGCTTAGAATATAACTACTATTAGAATATTTTATACAACAATGTATTATATGTATTAATAAAAGCTAACAAGCTTTAACCTGTTTTGTGTGCCATAAATTTAAAAAAAAAATTTAAAAAATGATACTGCTTTTAAAATGATAGGAATTTTCTCACAATTCCACAAGTGTTTAAAATTGTGGCCTTCTGTAGTTGTTATAGATGTGTTTATATATACCGAGTGATTCAAGTTTGGCCTGAAGAGTATGAGGTATGACGCCTGTGCTTGAGAGAGTGCTTGGTATGGTTTGTGCTTGCATATATATATATATTCTTGCAGATTCGATCCTATATTAATTAAAAAAATAAATAACCAGTTACAAAGTAACGCCCAACATAACGTTTTCACAATAATTTAACCAAAAACAAATTAACTAAACAACGAGGTTAGAAAAATGTCAACAACACAAACTAATTATCGCGTCAGCGACTAGTGACGATTTATCACGAAATATTTGATCAAGAATGATCGTTTTAGACTAATCTCTTAAGAATAATCCCTTATGACTAATCTCTTAAGAATGATCGCGATTTTAAAGATGCGCTAACTTTTATATTATAACTTGCTCACGCGCAGTTATAAGACATATCCAGTATTGCGCACGCGCGACCGGAAGCTACTCTAACAATATATATATATATAATATTTATTTTATTGGCAGTGATTGATTTTCTCAGGTGTCATACGCGAGGCCCTCGGGCGAGGACATCAAGGACACAAACTTATACGTGACGAATTTACCCCGGGCGATAACCGAGGAGCAATTGGAGACAATATTCGGAAAGTACGGCCGAATAGTCCAGAAACACATACTGAGGGACAAGAACAACGGCAATCCGAGAGGAGTCGCGTTCGTTAGGTATGCTATATTCAGCGTCGAATCAATTACCAGCGTCTGTATTTCCGAACGGATACGACTTAGGGACCTTCAAGAAAAGAGCATACTCACTTCTCAAAGGCCGGCAACGCATCTGCGAGCCCTCCAGTGTTGCAGTTGCCCATGGGCGTTGGTAGTCACTTAGGTGAGTGCCGGCTGCTCGTTTGTCCCTATTGCATATATGCCTCTTCTAAGGCGTGCCATGTTCATCAATCCTTCAGCTATCAAATGTATTAGCGTCGATTGGTTTTTGTTAAATAACTTGATAATTTCACCTTCACAAATTTGCTGGTAGTATGATTTTTATGCCTGCGTATTATTTGTACCTGGTAATAAGAGAAGCTTGCAAATACCTTACGTGTTAAATATGTGTTGCTGGCTTCAACTCCCACAAGAGGGTTCTATTGTGCTATTACTAGTTGCGACCTTATTAACCGGTCCGCGACAGATCGAGGTTCCATATATATGACGTCATTTTAAACTCTGTCCTCTTTAATAGCATTAAACAGTTTATCAATATTTGTATAAGAACTCATATCGTTTCTTAGAAAAATATTGGTATTTGTCTTTAATTATTATTATAGAGCAATATAACGACGTTGTACAATGGAAAACCACCCAGGAGTGTATTGCTTTAGATTATATAATGGGATTTTAGATTAGGTCATAGCTTAGTTACACAAGCAAGGCTGTGATTACTCGGAATGCGGCATACGGTAAGCAATTATTGTGAAATTTGGTCCAGTCCCATGGATGCTGTAGAAAGCGATTAGAGATCCAATAAAATGGAACTTTAGAAGTTGAGGTTTAGGAACTATTTGAAAAGATATCCGCAACAGTGTTTGGTAAACCGTTATTTTTATTTAAATCTAGACTAATATATAAAGCTGAAGAGTTTGTTTGTTTGCTTGAACGCGCTTATCTCAGGAACTACTGGTCCGATTTGAAAAATTCTTTCAGTGTTATATAGCCCATTTATCGAGGAAGGCAATAGGCTATATATCATCGCGCTAAAATTGAATCTATTTTCCTAATTTTATGCGGTTGAAGTCGCGGGCACAGCTAGAACAAGATAAATTTCAAACATTCCATATCTTCATATTAAATTTACATGATAAAGTCAAAGACAAAATTAATTTATGTACAAAATTGAAATTGTTTGATATAATTATTAGTATTTTAAAACTAGTATTGTATTCAATACTATATCATTTTTACATTCAAATGAAGAACTTTATTGTTGACAACAATAATAAAGAAATAAAGACATTTACAATGTATTTAAATTTCAATAATAAGAAGAACACTATATACATAATAATATTAAAAAAAAAAGAAACTAATTGTAAATTAAACTAAAAAAAAACATAATATATATAATATGTAAATCATATTATGGTTTCAAAGATAATCTTCAATTTATAATCGAAATTTACGACAAGGTCCCCCAGCTCCCTGATTGGATAAGGGCCCGAAACAGAGCATAAACTAATAATTATTGGTCTCAAATGATTTTATTATCTAAAGTCAATTTGGATTGTCGAACTAATCTCTTCGGAACCATCGCTAAGCCATCGAGACTGGAGTCGATGACATAAATTCAGGAGTCCATTTTGAATCACAAATATTGCTTTGCATAATAAAAGCCTTTATTATCCCATTTCAATAACCTGGATCGTCAATACTGTACACCGCAGTGTTAAATAATTGGTATTAAAATTGGAGAAGTTTAATGCTTCTGTTGGTAAATATATATATTACTAGCTGCGCCCCGCGACTCCCTCCGCGTGGGCCATCCTTATCACTTAGGAGTATGAAACATAGATGTTCACCGGTTCTCAACCCTAGCCAATATGCACGCAACATTTCATGAAAATCGGTCGAGCCGTTTCGAAGGAGTTTGGCAACGCACCCCGTGACACGATAATTGTATATACTAGATATTAGATAGGGTTTTTTTTTAATATCTTAATATATAAGTTACGCGTCACATTGTTTGTCCGCGATGGACTCCTAAACCGAAACACGGAGGAGGCCGGATATAAAATATAAACCAGTGCTAATAGGGGTCACCCACACTCCTAATACAAGCTTTTAATTTAAGCTTAGTAGGAGGGGAAAAAGGGAATATTAGATATACCTAAAAAGTATTCCTAATATTCTTTTTTAAAAATAAAAAATAAAAATATTGCGTTATACAAAATTTCTATTCTTGTACAACGAAATTGTAATATTTTTTCCGTCGACAAGACTAATAAGGTTTGATACAATCTTATAGTAATGTGTATAAGTACAAGTGTGTGTAAATCTTTGGCATTGGTGTGCGTGAGGTTTTTTTTTCTAATAATTTTTTAATGTATTGACAATGCATCTTTTAAGAAATACTAGCGTTCGCCCACCATACTCTTTATACACTATAATTGTGCCAAATTTTATACTCCTCAGTCTGCGCCATTTTCGTTAAATGGTACCGGAGGTTTTCGCTTCACCTAATAATATATAGAAGACTAACTGTGCCCGCGATTTTGTCCGCCTAATGTTAGTTAAAAATTAATAAATTCAATGTTAGCGTGATGATATAATATGGCCTATGTATACCCTCCCTCGATAAATGGGCTATGTATCGCGAACGCGTCCGATTTGAGAAATTCTTTCAGTGTTAGATAGCCCATTTATCGATAAAGGCTTTAGGCTATATATCATCACGCTAAAATTGAATCATTTTTTTTTTTACCTTTTTTTTACGCGGATGACGTTGCGGCCACAAGTAGTACATATATACGGCTCGTAAAGCATACCTAAAGGAAGATCTATCTTTGGATATATTTCTTGTAGCTGGTTTTTATATAGTAGTATAAGGCTACCTGCCTCCAAAGAAGAATAATAATCCAAAATCCTATTATAAAATATAGTATATACATATATATACATATAGTATTGCGAAATCCATAAATCACATCAGCGGAACGCTCTTTAGTCTCGATCTCGTTATTGGATTTTAATGGACGCTAATTACGAAATTTTAACATTTACAGCGCGTCCAATGCCGTTTCTGCACACCGACGTCTCCTCAAAATGAAATGGTTTCATTTTTTTTTTTAATTTTTGTCTTCTAAAATTTTAACAGATTACAAATTAACTAATCGAATTAATAAATCGCATTGATTAAAGCTAAACGGAATAAATTAAACCTAATAAATGCATTATTGAGAGACACAGTCCTAAAAGTTGTAGTTAATTTAGCGAGTTACGTTTTCCTTAAAAAAGAACGGGAGTAAATAAGTTTTAATGAATCTAGATAATCTCTTTATCACAGAAAAACGTAGCCGTATTGAAATGCTATATCATTAACTAGTTTTTACCCGCCACTTCGTCCGCGTAAAAGTAGGTGAAAATTTTTACCGTAATGATAAATAGCCTTCGTCGTAAAATGGACTATCTAACACTGAAAGAATTTTTCAAATCGCACCTGTAGTTCCTGATATTAGCGCGTTCAAGCAAACAAAAAAACAAACAAACCCTTCAGCTTTATATATTATATATTATATCAGCTTTATATAATATATATTATTTTTTTAAAGTATCAATTGCAAAACAAGGTTGTGGTTTGTCAGGAAGCGATGAAATTACCACAAATATAAATTGCTAGCGATACGAAAATCCCGTTTTCATCATAAAATGACACGTTCGAAGATGAACGAAAGTTGAGCAGTGTATTGCTCCCGGAAAGAGGTACACGCGGTAACCTTGACTGACCCATCGGTATTCACCAGCTGCCTCTACGCTATGCATTAATGCGAGCTGGTCCGCCGGCAGAATACGGCAATGTGTTCCTCATACGAGCACGGAGGTTATTCCTTGTAGCTTGTTATGTTTACGCCTCATTCTAAAGTCAAAGTCAAACAGACAAAGTCAAAAATGTTTTATTCATATAGACTATACTTTAGTTATGAACGTCGTGTGTATAATTATTATCATTATAAATTCAACTCTCACGCCCAGATACATAATAAATATAATATATTTATTATGATATAATAAACAGCTAAAGTGAATATAAATGAGCTGACTTAAATACATAAAATCTTCTTCTTCTTCCTAGCGTTATCCCGGTTAAGTACCAGGGTCCGCTTAGATTGCAGAGGATTTGGCTGCGGGGCGGATGTCTCATCTCACGTTATGCCCTGTGTGCCATAACACCCGCACAAGAGCAAACTCATTCCTCAAAGGCAGGCAACGCATCTGCGAGACCTCTGGTGTTGCAGTTTTCTATAGACTCGTTTGCCCCTTGTTATATTAAAAAAAAAAACAGGAGAAGTTAATCGCTGCATCAGATAGAGCGACCGAAGTGGTCACATTCTTAGCCGCTACTGTATAAGTAGTAATTACATGAAGTTCATTATTGAATCGTTAAGAAGAAGTAATCAATGTAAAAAATATAAGTATTAAGTCCACAGAGTTTTTGTGTGACGCACAAACAACGGCGAAATGTCTATCATTTTATTTCTAAGCATATAAATATATCTGTCCGTCTAGCGATAAGAGAGACTCTTAGAAGCCGCTAACTATCGGTTTCTATGAAAAATGTCAAACGGTGTCACTTAATAACAGAATCATTGCGTTGCTGCCGCGTTCGTATCGTAATTAGCATATTAATAGACGCGAGCGGTTCTTTTCTTGTATGTATCACTTATACGACACAACTAGCGCCTAGAGAATGTTCTGTTCTGTATTTGTATTATTACCTACATCTATATAACGTCCTATTGTTATTAAATCTAATGGTATATAATCTATGGATGGAGTGATACATTACGGGTCTACTTGCATTGGCCGGGTTATTGAAGGTCGTACTGCTAAAATGTCGAGCCTTTGAATTAGTTCCTACAGAAAAAACAATTTAATTTTGTGTCAGAATGTTTTTGAATAATTATATATTGATGTAAGCTCGCGAGGGCCACGCCAAGTATTAGTAGGTACATATTTTAGCAGAGCTAGTGAGACCTACAGTCCCGTTGGCAAATGTTCCTAGATCTTGGTATGATTTGCGAACGGGGCAGTGCGTAAGAGCATTTCCCAGCAGCAAAAAATAAATCTCGCTACCAAAATTCTTGACTTGACAAAAAAAAGTATAGAAGTTACTTACCTACTTACTAACTTACTAATATTAAACTTCTTTAGGTGCATTAGGCATTTTCTGAGACGGGAAAAAACCATTACCGACCTCTGTATCTTCGATTTTTCATATCAGCCGGCACTCGCGGAGTGTCACAGTGATTTTTTATTTAAAATTGATTTTTGTAATAAAATTCTTGAATCCTCACATGTTAAAACAGTATGCTCAACCATCATAATTAAAAAAACAAATTGAAAACATATGCAATAATTTTTGACGCCAGTTTGCGTTTAGCATGTTATGATTTTCTAAGTCTTCCAAGCTACTTTGTTCTCTATTATTCGCTATAATGAACCACATGGCACATTGAATAGCGAAACACATCATAGATCGATGGAATTGTTAAAAGTCAATTGATGGTCAAACGTTTGTAACAATGTGGCTAGTAATACATTATAATAGGAGGCACAATTGTTACGGGCCATTTGTAAAACCGGACCGATTTGACTTGCACGGTCCCGTCGCGCTCGCTCCTGAATACTTCATTAGATGACTAAACACAACTCTCGATAAAGGAGTCAAAGCAGCAATAGCCCAGGTACGAGCCAACTGTGCACACTCATTCACAGACCTTCGCTGTCGTTTGCTACAATATAAAAAAATAGAGCTCGCCATGTCGAAAGTTAGAGTTATACCTAAGCGTGCAAATGAAGAAATTGTTCTCTTAGATATGACGCGCGTCGTTTAATAAACTCTTATAATACTTTATTAAAATAACTTATACCATACATTCGGGTTCTTTCCAATTGTAGCCGAAAATTGTCCGTATACCAACATAATTACAGAGATAAAAGCACCTCTGCGAACACCACACCTTTACAAAAATAACTAAAAAACAGCCAATCAAGAATATTTTCAGTGTTTCTTCAGATTTTGCCTAATTTAAAATTATATCATAATAAAAAAAACATTTACGGCTCTTAAAACCAACCTAGCTTCTATGAATAAATTAGATGCAACAACATTATTATTATAAATTCAACTCTCACGGAGTAATAATAAAATTTAAATACATAAACAGCTAAAGAGAATATAAATAAACTTTTTATTAATGAGAACCATTTTTTAATTATTCTGAACGAAATCGGACATCAACTTTTGAAGTTATTTAACAAATACGTTTATAGCGTATCAGATACGGAACCCTTCTGTATAAATCTTGACACGCTTTTGGCCATTTTATTTAAACAAGTAGTCCTACAAAGCGTTTTCCTATAATGTGGAATAAACCTACCGTGTTATAGGGGGCTTTACAGTACTAGGAAGTTTTGTAGTATTCCCAATATTAACCCGTTTCCCCTTCGAATCGTAAAGCTGGTGTCGTAAAAATACATCGAATTCTATGGTAAGAATATTTATATAGAATTTCATTAGTATAACTGTTTTGTCACAAATAAAACTTGCGATATAACTTATTTATTTATTTTAACCGACTTCATAAAAGGAGGATGTTATTAATTATTGGACTGTACTTTTTATAAAGCACAGAACTTTCGACTGGGGGAATCGATTTTGATGATCCTTTTTTATTTGAAAGCTGGTGCTCCCCGTGTGGTCCCATTACAATTAGGCCCAGTTGTGAAAAGTTGAAGTCTTTTTTAATTGTTGTAATTTTATATTATTTTTCATAAAATAGTATGGAAATGCCAATTGCTCTATAATGATACAGTTAATATTTTAACATTGTTACACCTTCGAAGTATAAAGTAGATAATAGGTAATAAATTTAAAATAAAATAATGATTTAACATTACAATAAAAAAAAAAAGTAACTGTAAGAAACTAATTATAAATGAATCGAATCGAATAAAAAAATGTCAAAGTCTAAGGTTACTAATATATTAATTAATGTATGCTAATACACCAGTAGGCGCTTAAACGACATTATCCGCAAGTAATTTTATTTCTCCTAGGCATATGATTGACGTGTGAAGAAATGTAAGGTATTATATTATAACATTCGATTGGGCCGTTGGCGCAGTTGTCAGCGATCCTACCCTCCGCTCCGAGGGTTGGGGGTTCCATCCCCGCCTCGAGTCTGGGTTTTTATTTATCTGCATGTATTTATATATTCCCCAAAAAAAAATATTTGTGTATAGCGTCCGTTACCTATAACACGTAGGCATGAAGTTGTCTACTTTAGGAACAGACGTCCTTGTGTCATATAGTCCTATATATATTAAGAAATCTAGCCTCATTTCTTCTACATTCACAGTGAGCCATCTGGTGTTATAATTGTCCATAGATGTAGGTAGACATTCATGTTAAGCACCTGCCCGATTGCCCCGTTTAAAAAAAAAAAAAACAAAATGCGGTAAAAGACAAATTTTATCTAAATATTAGAACTTGTGTACTAGACTTCAAAGAGTTTACGCATGAGATTATGGAGCAGATATATTTGGTGCAGATAAAGAGCATCGAACTCTCAACCTTATCATATTACATCAAACAAGTGTGTGATAAGAGATGAAGACTTATCCAGTAGTAAAAGGAAAAAACATCATATTTGAAAAAAAAAACTCTTAAACATGTTACATAAAAATAACGGGCCTGTATTTTGTATTTTTAAAAAGGGAATCCATCATTGTTAACATTTTTATTAGTATATTATACTACTTAAATATGTTTACGCTTCATAATAATGACTGGACTCCGCCATACAACTATTTATCTTTCAGATTATTATTCTATTCACTGATTCTTATTTTCCTTCCTTTACTAATTCCTCTAATAACATAACAATTACAATTGACAGTTGACAGATAAAAATCCCTAATTCCCGCCATTATTATAATGTTCTTTTTTTACATTTTTGACAACAGTGTACTTCTTATATGCCAGTGCTGCTATTATTCTTCGCGAAAAAGGGTTAGAAATGTTGGCGACAACATTTTAGTCTTTTCATCAAGAAATCTTGATAACCGCGGGACATACAAAGACGAAATTTGGCAGGAAGGTTGTTTAT
This sequence comes from Charaxes varanes, assembly GCA_024363005.1. Classification (NCBI taxonomy): domain Eukaryota; kingdom Metazoa; phylum Arthropoda; class Insecta; order Lepidoptera; family Nymphalidae; genus Charaxes; species Charaxes varanes. The sequence goes on from JANCMC010043364.1 coordinate 91,948, forward strand.
AATTAGTAAAAAGTAGCTAGGAATAGTAGTAGTTTTTCTCGTCTGTTACAAGTTTACGTGGACAAGGTTGCGAGTAACAGGTCTATATAGTATAATAGCTAAAACCCGCGACTTTTTCCGTCTTGAACTCAAGACTGATTATTTTTTGCTTTTTAGTTCAATGGCGTTTTTTTTATGTTACAAGACGTTCAGAATAATTTTCCTAATGACTTTTTAGCATTTTCTATCAACATGGAAAATTTCAAGTCTCTACGTCTAATAGCTTGGAGATACTAAGGGGGAGACCACCTTACGGGCAGACAGACGGACGGACAGAGCGAAATTATAAAGGTTCATTGTAGTACTACGGAACCCTAAAAAGGGGAGTATTTACCTACCGAATATGACGAGGTTATTACTGAAGAACTTTATCAATTTGCAATAACGAATAACTCGAGAGCGATAGAACTCTTTATAAAATCTTAAAAGGCCATTAGTGATATTGGAAGGTTTTAATTTGGTATCGCCGCGGATCGCCCGGGGCCAGCGAACTTTACAGGGGCAAATGTAATTGGTTTTTGAAAAGTTTATCTATGTGGGGTCCATATCTATCCACGGGCTTTGTAGTGCTGAAATTTCTAACAAACCTATCCTGCCTACCTACTATATTATTTTTCTTGCTAGCGTTAGCCCGGTCTAGTACCAGGGTCCATTTAGATAGCAGAGGTGATCGCTGTGGGGCGAGCTATCGTGACCAATTGCCATCTGACGTCAAACTCGAAATCCCCACGATCTCTACAACCTCACGGCTAATACCACTCAGTGACATTAATCGGGTCTCACTGTTTTTTGTGTCTTCCGAAACACGGAGGAGATCGGATATCAAATATAAACCAGTTGTAGAATAGGTCACCCATGTATCACCCGGTCCCAGCAGAAGCTACTTAACCTCGCAATTGTCTCGAATGCCGACCACTGATTAGGCTACGACCTCCTCATATCTACCTATCTACTATGTAATTAAAAATAAAACTAAAATAAAAAGCCATTTCATGCTCACATTTACAGCACAGTTTAAAATTGGTTTACGGTTTTACATGAACCCCTCTCAGTGGAAGATAAAGGAATCCTCCAGAGATTGCCAGCGTTTTCTATCTTCTGCGAGTAGCAGAAGACTATGTAATTATGATCCTACCAGAAAAGCTTAGAAATGACGATTGAAAATTATAGGTTCTTTTAAAGGAGAAAAATATCTGACTTTTACTGACATCTGAATCTTCAATTGTTTGAAATAAATTAAGCAATAGGCTTCTATACCTGTATATAAAAACGAAATATCACTTAACACGAAATCTCAAAAACCGCGGGACGTACAATGCTGAAATTTTTCAAAAAAGTAGTTCATACTTAGCAGACACCCATTATGAAATAATTTTTCGATAGGACACGATTAAGGAGGTCTAGAGGTTTGCGCTACTTTACGCGGAGAAAGTCGCGGGAAATAACTAGTGTTTAATAAGTACAAATTTTGCACATCCTATAATAGGTATGCTTGGAGTACAGAATATGTGGTTGTTTTCCGTACTTGTATTGAATGTCATTAAAATCACTTAAGTAATCAAGGCGGCAAAATACAATATGCTAACGGTAGATTCGTTTATTGATATATATAGTCATATTATTATATATTATATATTTTTATTTCTTATATAAGAGTATAAGCGTTGTTTTATAACCGGGAATTTTATCGCAGCAAGCGTCTTAATCTGAGCGAACACAGCAAAACACTTAGAGATGGTACACCCAGGTGGTTGAGTAGGTTTGAGGTTGGCAAATTAAATTAATCCGCTTTATTTCAGTCCTCAGCAAGATCCTTACTAATAACTATAACTATATTAAGGTCGCGGATTTAAGGTAAGGTTAATGACATTGTTACATGTCCTAAATTATTTCTGCAAAAAAAAGGAAAGGGAAGGAACTCACGTCTCTATTTTTTTCTGTTACTCTACTCTACTCTTTTACTACATTTGCATGTTTAAAAAAAAAGGAAAAAATTCTTAATTTTTAATTTTTTTTTTTAATTCATAGAACAGTTATTTTCCAACAAAACTGAGTTACAAAAACTTATGATGCGAAGGTACTCAATCTAAGAAATCATGATTTTGAATATTCACCTTTCGTAAAAAATTAACAATCTTAGCAAAAAAAAAATTATACAAAAATTGAAATATTTTCTATAAAAGTGACAGTAAAATTCTCCAAAAACCATCCAGAGCTCATGAAAATAAATGGTAATAATTTCTTAAGAAAGGTCTTGATAATATAATAAGTATCAATATTATTATCAAAGGCGAAAGACGGGTCCGTGCGTCCGTATCGAGTCCAACGAGGGCCCGACACAGTGGTGGAAGCTTTCACGCCATATAAGGCCGCAACGGTGAGTAAACAAGCCATCAAGTCGCCAGTCTCCGGTCGGCACTGGATCATGCATTTAATTGGTACCTCCTGATATATCAATCCTTGTGGCATTAAAAACGAATAAACTTTCTTGCTGGCTTACCAAAGAAAACTGTAATAAACGAAATCGAGTGAATTGAAGAAGAAGAAGAAATAGTTTTATTTGGGATAAAATTGCTTGACTCAAACTTACATCTCTAAAGCCTCACTGAGAAGCTTTGGCTACGTAGATAGCTATGAATATCTCCGGTTGCTAAATGAGGAGCCAGTAGTAATCGTGGCTACGCTTCTAATTTGGCGACGTCGCCATTCCGTCACCAAGTGAGTTACCTCTCCTAAATTTTAATATGAATTGTTTAGATGAATAATAGGCGACGTCGCCATGTCTCTCGGCGAGGTGGGGCTTTAATAATATCTAAAGTTACCAGGACCGATGTTCCCTAATCAATGTTACTTAGGGACCTAGGACCCTAAAGACGTAAGGAAGAAAGAAAAAACACGTTTATTTCTAGAAGTATGCCACACACACACATCAAACTTAAATACATCAAGTTACATGTGTACTTCTTTGACAGAAGAGCATACTTCTTTATCAAATATAGTCAACGCATTTTCGAACCTTTTGGCAATATAGTTGTCTACGGACGTCGTCACTTAAAACGAACCTCTAATTTGTCAAACATAAAAAAGAGCCAAAGATTAATTGTAAGATTTTCTCACCAATTAATTGCAAGTCAGTCAATCAACCTTTTTGTATGGCGGATAGGTTTCCAAGTGTCAATGGTGTCAACCATTAATCATGGGGCACATGACGGATAGGCGCGGGATCACCTGCGTCAGTACAGCCTCCATTATGTGCGCTTTGTTTTTGTTTTGAGCCCATTTGCCAACACAAAAGCGGCCATTGTATTGTCTGGCTGGAACAAGTGTTTCGACACTCGTCAATGTTGCGTCCACTGCGACATGTTACAAAGATTTTTAAACAAAAAAGAACTAATTTAGTACCTCGATTTTTTATATTACAAGGCGCAAACGGGCAGGCGGTTCACCTTGCTGACTTCCAACGCCCACTGAAATCTGCATCATCAGAAGGCTCGCAAATTCTTTGCCGGCCTTTAAAGAGCGCGACACGCAACATTAATACCCTCATTTGTCATGACAGCATTACCGCCAATTATGGCCAGTCTTATGTGAGTAATTGGTACTCGTACCCGGATGCGCCGGTACAATTCGGCTGCAGACCAAAAGAACTGCAAGCGTGGCGCTACCTCTAATTAAATAAATAGATAGGAGTAAAGGAAGGGATCGAGTAAAGGGATATGAAGGTAGATGGAATGGATCGACTAGCCCACTGGCCCAGACACGGTCTGAAATTACTGTAAAACTACATTCGATACGATCGATCCTAGGACTGGAAATTTCAGCATAGTCTGTCCACCATTGAGTTAAGGCTTTAAGAGTCAATCTCCTAACAACTGTTTTTATTGTAATTAACTTAACGATGATGACCTTTTTATCACAACTAGATCTCGTAACCGGTCTATAATCATCTCGTTATGGGTTATAATACTAAATAATATTATCGTATTACCAGTGGGAACCGGCAAGGCAAAACCGCGGTGTAATCCAAGTAATCAGAGAATTAAACTATGCCGACTGCGGTTTTCTGCTCGTTGCTGAAAACAATATAATTTCCAACCTATCCCCATATTTATGGCTTTTGGTTAGACCAGATTATTCTCGTTGACTTTTATTGGAATATGTTCATCTAGCATTTGTTTAGTTCAGTCCGCTATTTTTTAAATTTCTACTGCATTACCTTTATGCAAAATCAGATCGCTATTTGATGTCTAATTTGCCCGTCCCACTCTTTGAAATTCAAAATATATAGATAATCTTGGCAACAAGAGAATGACAGCAATGAATGCATTTAAAATAAAAGACGAACTAAAATTGATCATACATATCCATCAGTTAGAGCTAACTCGATCTCGGCATCACTTTTAGTTTTAGCGTCCGCGAGCGGAACATTTAATTGCAATAATTACTAGCTCGCTGGTTTTGTAATTCATTAGCACTTACAAAACATGAACGCTAACACCGATAAGTGAAGGTGTTGTCTAGACGGAGAAATTATACCATGCTGCGCTACAATTCATATTGCAATGCCTTTTATTTTCCTTCTATTGGTATACACATTCATCTTTTGGTTATTCGAGGCCTGAAATAAGGGTGGAAATATAAAGATTTAAAGATATGTTCTATCATTGATTTGAACATTGAAATATAATATATATATTTAAAAGGTCACCTATCATGAAATCTTGAAAACTGCGAAAAGCACAAAGATGCAATTTGACAAGAAGGTAGTTTTTAGTTAGTAGATATCCGCTTAGAACGGATGTTTCTATAGGGTCACATTAAAGAAGCCTATGGGCACTTATAATTTAACGCTGAAAATGTCGCGGGAAACATCTTGTTTCTTTTAAATGATTAAACTAAAGTTAAACACATTTTGTAAGTAATTAGTGCTTACATGTGTAATAATGAACTAGCTCTAACAAACGAAGGTGTTGTGGAGAAATTATACGATGGTGCGTTAATTAAACATGACAGAGACAATTGGAGCAGAAATGAAGATAATATATTAGGCCACATACCAGAAACTGCATGTAATCTAGAAATGATAAACAGCACTAAAATATGGGAAGGTCATGAAGATTTAGCATTTAAATACGAAACTAGTTTAATTAATGATATAACGAAATTTTCGTTTCCTGAGAATATGTGTAATAATTAATTAAATAAAATCAGTATATGACATGTTTTTTTCAAACATCCTCATATAACACAACACTATGCTCCAAAACATTAGAGCCCAATATATCCCTATACCGATGTTGTGGCTGATTAGGTGGATAGCTTTTTCTACTTTGGACTTCATATTAACAATCATTTAGCTATGTATATCATAGAAACACATGTCAAAATATACTTAATTAGGAACAAACTTGTGAAATAAATTTAAATACAAAACAAAAGTTTCTCATAGAAAAATCCTGCTATAGCATTAATGATAAGGATATCTTAGTGACGATTTTAATTTTAACTGTAATTTTTACTTTAATTGTAAATGTTTCTATTTATGTTAATTTTAACTTTATTTTAAAATTTTCTTATGACTGTTATTCAATTGGTATTTTCATATTTTAAAAGTTCCGTAGGTAAACTTCACATTGCATGCTAATAAGTGGAATTTGTACTTTTTAGCTTAAAAACCTCGTGTAAGTTTGCAAAAAAGAAATATGATTTGATTTGTTTGGATAACTTTTCTAATCCGAGAGATATTTACATTCTAATGCATCGACGTTTGCGTGAACAAAGTCATGGCAGTCAGCACGCGAGGTGGTGGAAGCGGTGCGTTCACGCGTCGCCGCCCCACGTGGGAACATTCCCGCTCTACCTCATTGTTCTTACTGCACACCACTTTGTATTGTCGGGGGCCGAATTAAACATTACTGTATGTCAAACATTTAGGCTGTCGGAAGTCTTACACGCTCATCAGAATCTTAATTTTCAACCGACTTCAAAAAAGGATTTGACTGTATTATTTTTTATTCTTTTATGTTTGTTACCTCAGAACTTGCAACCGAACGAACCGATTTTGAAGTCTTTTTTTATTTGAAAGCTGGTGCCTCCCCGTGTGGTTCCATAGGTGCGGGCTACGTAGTTAATTAAAGATTATTTAATTAACTACTTAGCTCGCTTTGTCTTTGATAATAAGTGTTTAGGCTGCGCGCCATTTTTTATTGTCAACCAAATTAGCCAAACGGCTCAAATGTTAGGGGGTCCTAAATGTTTTTCGGAATATACAAGTTCGGATTCTAAGGCACCGAGATATTTCAACATCATCTTCAACTTAATTCCACTCAAGTGCGGGATATAAATTAATTAAATATAAACCTTATTTACACTTAGTGATTGACGATATTTGAAAAGCATAAGTAATAGACTCAGAATTAGTTACGTTATCGGTTTCTTTAAAGGGCTTCATTAATAATTCTGAACCTAAAGTGGGAGGAACAGATATGCACTATAAATAACTTAAACACCACCCTCCAAATGATAAATGTGAATAAGATACAATCAGAGGCAGTTAATTATTCTTCTGTTGGAATAAGAGAGAAATCGAAGACTTCTTGTAATAAATAAATAATTGATAGAACCAGGCATTACTTTTAGAAAATCTGTGATAGATAAGATAAATAAAGTTACTTTCAATAAA
>JANCMC010043364.1:98768-231678 GCA_024363005.1 Charaxes varanes
ATAAATAATTGATAGAACCAGGCATTACTTTTAGAAAATCTGTGATAGATAAGATAAATAAAGTTACTTTCAATAAACCCGCAGCAATAAATGTTATAGATGTACCAAGTGTTTAAAAAATAAAAGTAGTTTTTAAAATGTATATTTTCAATGAAAAAATTAAACTTAAATTTTCACTTTCATTGAAGAATTAATTAATCTCTATACATACATGAAAGCGAAAGGTCAGCTAAGACAAAATCTCGAAAACCACGGGAGGCACAATGATAAAAGATTTCTCGATAGAGGTCCAAAGCAAGAAAAATTAGTTGCGTTATAATTTAAAATTTAGTACAATATAACCACCAGTAGTGTACAACTTCTGCTAAGTAATTTTAGACAGATGTTGTCTCAAGTGTGTTTACGCGTAATACTTCAACAGAACGGTCACTTTCAGTCAATACGAGTGGAGATTTCCTGCCTCCGATGTCAAGACGTGATGTGTATGAATTATGCATAACGTTGAAGCCGTTACACCTGACAATGACTATGAAGATTTAGAGTAATCATGGTTTTAAATATAAAACTTACAGGTGTGTTTATGAAACTGTGTCTTTTAGAGAACACTCAGAATCCTTTAATATATTCCTTTTAAGAATACTTTAATATAAGAATATTTAAGAATAAAGAATATTTAATGAATCTCAGATAGCATCAAAATGTACTTTATTATATAGTACTTACTGTTGTTAAACCTGAAATATGATCTCCACGACACAGATGTCTCTAGTGTGGAGACCGTCAGCAAAAAAAAAAATAGACTAATTTTATTTTTACTGTACATAGAGATTTTTTATTATTTATTATGGCCCGGCATGAAACTGATTTTTATTCGGGGGTTCCGTAGGCCTACAAGGAACCCTTATAGTTCCACTCTGTCCGTCCGTCCGTCTGTTTGTCTCCAAGGTGGTCTTCCCGCTAGGATTTCCAAACTATTAAATGCAGACTTGAAATTCCATGTTGATAGGACATGCTAAAAACTCATCAGGATTAATTACTATGAGCGAAATCGGAAAACTTTTGAAGTTATTTAACAAATGCCTTTATCCTGTATCAGATACGGAACTCTTCGTGTCTTGACAAGCTCTTGGCTTTTTTATTTAAACATATTATGAACTTTATGTTTCTATAAATAAAGCTTTCGTTAGGGCGACGATAACGAATAGGATCGTGGTTTAAGCTGTGTAGGGTTTATACTCCATCTATCTACCGTTCAGCTATCGAGGTTATTGCTGCAATTTTAAGAACAAATTCGTGGATACAATCATTCTGTTAGGATTTACTTCGGACTTACATAGAAACTGCGGTAGGTATATGCAGTAGGTGTGTGACTAGCTTCAGCTTGAAAACCAAAATAGCTTTGGACACAACATTAAACAAAATGTCGATATTAAGAATGAAGGCCCAGGAAATCAATCGCTATTAAGAAATATTATTCATTTAACCGCACTGCGTGGGACGGTTAATTTTCTCAGTAGCGCGACAAAATGGGTCTTATAATAGTAAAATATGAATCATTTTCATTGAGAAAACGCATCATTTTCCTGTCCTTATGCCACGCGAGGTCAGCACGACATATTTTTCTCCTACAAACGCACCTGGGCGCCGACATCATCGCATTCATCATCATCTATCATTGTTTAAAGTTTCTTTTTCGTCCTTCCTCTCACATTCCTTTACAGATCTATAAATTTATATCACACTAGCTATGCCCGCGATTTTGTCTGCGTAAAATTAAATTAAAAAATTAGATTCAATTACTCTAAGTAATGATATATAGCCTATAGCTTTCCTCGATAAATGGGCTATCTACCGCTGAAAGAAATTTTCAAATTGGACGCGTACTTCCTGAAATTAGTGCGTTCAAGTAAACAAACAAACTCTTCAACACATTTCTACGTGATTGAAAGTCTGTTTGTTCTGTTGTTCGATAATTAGCCAGGTATACCGGAGCCAGACATAGCTCAAAGTGTTTGTACATTTTTGTCCTTGAAGTCCAGAAAGTACTAAAAAACTTTGTACAGCTACACAAAGTTCCCGGCTACACAACATGATCATTGAAATGATCATTCAAATGAAGCTATATCTGGCTCCGGCATTACAAAATAGCCTATCATTTGCTATTTATCATATAAAACATCTATTATAAGTCATACATATTCATCTAAGAGCACAAATTAGTACACGTGAATGAGATAGCTTCTTGCATCAGCTAATTTATAACAAAGCAAATTGCAGTTATATGAATATATATGACATAAATTGATATAAATATTAACAAGGATACACTTTGATTAATTAATCTATACATATATTCCAATCGTTTGGTTTCAAAACCAACGGTTATCTAAAAAGTTTTCCGGGAGTTTTTAAAATTGATAATTGTATAGATTTCGATGTGCACTTTCCGAATTTTATGTTTACCACCTCGTATTTCTGCTCTCGCGCCGTCGCGGCCATATTGGAAAAACGGCGCCTAAAAGGAGTTTTTTGACAATATCTGAGATATTGCGATTGCAATATGGCGGCGCGAGGAGCAGAAATACAAAGTGGCATAGTTAAAGTTTATTTATTTATTAAGTTCGGTAAGAGCACCTCAAAATCTATAAAATTGACAATTTCTAAGACTCCCGGAAAACTTCCCAGGCAAAACTACCAAATGATTGGACTGCTGCAAATAAATAACATTGAAGTGCCGTTTTGTAACGTCGAAATTAATTTGTTTTTACTACTTGTATATGAACATTTAAAATACACGTATAACAAAAACGACATTTTGAAAAATTTTGCCTGTCTGTCTGTCTGTCTGTTTGTTCCGGGTAATCTTCGAAACGGCTTGACTGATTTCGAAGAGACTTTCACTGGAAGATAGTTAAAATTGCAAGGTGTAAGGTAGGCTACTTCAGATTTAAAAGAATAGTTAGGGTTCCGCATAAAAAAAAATGCTCAAAATTGTAATATAATGACCGAAATCACGCAGATGAAGTTGCGGAGTGTAGCTAGTATAACATAAAAAAACAAACATAATATGTCATACATATTCATACAACACCACAGACTGTACACGTGAATGAGATAGCTTGCATCACCTAGTTTATAACGAAGCAATTTACAGTTATATGAATATATATATGACATAAATTGATATGAATATTGACAAGCGTACGCTTTATTTAATAAATAATTAATTGAGAACTCTTTAAAAACATACCAGATGTCAAATTAAATCTGTCTCTTGTTAAATTGAAACAACATGTTTAAAACACTTATTTGTAAGATGTATTTAGTCATTGTAACAGTCGAAGAATATATTAAGGATAAAACTGCTTGGAGTTGAGTCGCTCCAGCTTTGTACTTTATATGTAGTTAACATGCAAAAAATGTTTTACGTCATTGTTATTTTACATAAATTCTAATTGAGTACCACCTCCTTCTTTTGAAGTCGGTTGAAAAATGAGTAAAAATTGTTCTCTGTTATAAGTACCGTATACATATCTTGTATAACTCCGGAGCCAGACATCGGTTCATCTGAATGATCATTTCAATGACCAAGTAGAGTCGCCGGGGACTTTGCGTGGCTGTGCAAAGTTTTGTAGTACTTTGTAGTCTTCAAGAACAAAAATGTACAAATACTTTGAGTTATGTCTGACTCCGGCATAATATTTTCGTCTTTACAAATAGTAACCTCAACATTTTTTATTTGTATGGATGTTTTCGGACATTTTCATAGGTTTAATTTTAAAATGAACAAGTACTTTGACCTAACCAATGAGCTCACAAACGGTTGTAAAACCAGCTTATACGCGGTAGAGGTGGGAGCAAAGGGGTATACCAGCAAAATGTACAACCTACTAAAAGACCTTGGCTTGTCGAGAACTATCAAAAGTTCATTATCAGAAAGGACATCTAAAGCCGCACTAGTAGGATCATACCAGATTTGGCTAGGCAGGGGAGGGAACACTGGCAGTGAAGGGTACCCGGTTCAAACCCCACCGCCGTTGGGGTATTGCCGCACCCACTCCTAATACAAGCTTTTAATTTAAGCTTAGCATACCTAAAATGTATTCCTAATATTCTTAAAGAAAAAAAAATCTGTACACTTTCATTAAATATGCATATGATACGCATATCTAAAGATTTGCGGCGGCGATCTCTAGAACTAATTTAAACCATTTAATATCAGCTCACAAACTAATGACAATCTGAAGACAGGAAATGCATTTTCAATCTACTTTTTTTTAATTTGACTGGAATCGGACCTTGGACCTCGTATCGTCAAGAAAGTCTTCAATCTCTGTAGTAGTTGTGAGCCCCAGTGGAGAAAAGATTAATGAAGAACAGCAGGAGCGTGTATGGGGCCGCTACCGTTGATGATAAACGACTATTTGGGCTATTACGGACATTAAAGACAGTATACGGATATTGAAAGCGATTGTTAAGGAAGAAACAAAGATTAATAGTCCGTATATAATGTTTTAAAGGAATAGTAGACTGCAGCATTGAGCATGGAAAATTATAAAAAAGATAGATAAATACTTTATTGCACACAAATTACTAAAAGTAATAACAGAGTACATTTCATTTAAAAAATAAAGAGAAAAAAAAAACAAGTGTCGTGCAAAGGCGATATTATTGCTACTAGCAATCTCTAACAGACAACCTCTTGGGAAGAAAGAAGGGATGTGATAGCGGAATAGTGCAATATAATATACTATTACTTATACTATAAACACTACTAAACATTACATGTATACTTATATAATATATAGGGTGTAAAAGACACCGCATCGGATACGCATCCAATGGACTCAATACATGATTCTAGACTCCCCAGTGGTGAAATTTTTCATAGGATTTTCTTGAAAAGTACAATTTTTTACCACTTTTTAAACTGAATACTGTATAATATCATTATTACTACCTGCTACAATGCGATTTTAGATCAGAAACATTTTTTCAATATCTTTACATCAAACCGCAATTTAAATAAATATTAAAAGTACTTTGAAAACCGTAACAGCGCGGCGCGAGTCGTTTGTTTTGCTCGTCAACATTTTGTTGGCGATTGCTTCCCAATGTCCACGACACATTGCGTGCACAAGAATGGGATGAGGATGGCAATATCTGTAACCTCTGATTTCCGAGATGAATGATTTTTGTTATTTTATTTAGGACATTAAATTTAGCTTTATCACAAAGTTCGCATTACGATGTTTTTTACATTACTGTATATAAAATTAATAGATATATGTAACTGAAAAATATATGTTATAATTGATAGATATGAAAGAACTACTAGGTAGGGAGGGATGTAGGATAAAGATATCTTGTTACTGATTTTTTTTTATTAAGAAAGCTATGAGAGCTTTAATGATTAATTAATGCTTTGAGAAGGTCATGGCTTCAGTGACGCGCATTGGATTCCATCGCTAGGTTAGTTAAGCAATGGATGACCCATTCTGATACTGATTTTCAAATATCCGACCACCTTCGTGTTTCGGAAGGGACATAAAGCAGTGGGTTCCGATTAATGTCACTGAGTGATATTAGTCGTGAGATTTTAGACATTGCAAGGGTTCCGGGGATGGCGTCACACGGCAGCCACTTCCTCTGCAATTTAAGCAAACACTAGTAGCAGACAGGTATAACACTAGGAAGAAGAGTAGAAAAATATGCTCTTACTGTCAGACCAAATCGTATTAACTTGGGATCCCTTCAAGAGTATCTTTTCCAACTGTTGATCATTCGATTCTCTATTACCCGACCAAATTGAACTGACTGGCTCAAATATCGTGTGCCGCAATCCTATTAATTTCTTTTCTATGTGTTACGTGTCTTCCATCAGACATGTGTTGCCCCTATTAACCTAATTGGTTAAAGTGAAGGAAAGCTGTAGCGATGCCTGGCCCGCTAGATTAGTTATAAATATTATATTTAAAAATGAGATATTTTTAATACTCGAAAGCAGCCAAATTTTTCAACTAACTGACCGTAAATCGGGCAAGACGTCTGCCGGATTCACTAGTTTATTTATAAATATAATATTTAAAAATGAATCGAAATATTAGGGTTTATATATACATAAATACGTGACGCAATAGTATCTCTACAAATAAAACGTGAATGAAAATTTCGGTTCTACTTTACGAAAATTGCGCGAACGGAGGATTATGAAATTTATCACAATTCTAGTTTATATAGAGGATGTTGTGCGAATGCTAATATTTGCATAAAATATCCATTATTAATCCATTAAATTTATAATAAAGTTGCACGCACACGAATGCCAAACGATTTATACACACATGTATACATTTTACTATAACATTGTGTCAAAGTGTAATTCTGACGACGGTATTAATATTCAAATATGACAATGTGTTTGGACAAAGAATGATGATTGTGTATATAGCTTTAAATAAGCATATAGTACCCAAATCTAAAGATTAGTGGGCGAGTTTCAACCAGCCGGCAAACTAATATAGTTTTATCATCCCTTTTCCTAATGAATATTCCCTGATTTCTTTCTTTACGTTCAAAACCTAAACAAAAGGATATTCCGATAATATAATAAGAGCACCCAATTATGAGGGCGAAAATTTGGGCGCTAAAACTTTTCGAACAATTTCATACCCATATAAATGCGCTGACATTTTTGCTAATGAGATTTCCATCATCAGGCGGTTATCTGATTAGTGGACCCGAAATTGTGGTCAGGATGAGGCGAGGAGTGGTGGGAGGACATTAAAACATTATTATCCGACTCGTTAGGCCTTATAAATGTACTTGAGATAACAGGTAACGTTACGGTATTTAAAACTCTGAAACGAAAGAGGCATTTTCATTAAACGTTATATCACCAAGTTTTAACGTGACTTCATGTTAAAGTTTAGTTCATATTGGAAGTGCAGTAGAAAGAATATTTCAAGATTATTTATCTGTTTTCATATTTCGTATCCCACAAATATTTGCTCTCATAAGTTATCGTTACCAACGGTGAAGTAACCAAATCACTCGTAGTTCAACTCGCATGTCCATATTGCATGCAAGCAGCATTAAAAATATCTAATGTGTTAGTAGGCTTGAAGGATTCTTACGTCGAGCGTATTTTGACATGTTAGTCGTTGCGAGACTAAGCGTTTTCATAGGGAAATAGGCGTTTATTTCAGCGTATTCAATTCGTTCGCATTACACCCACGTCATCAGGCCTGATCAATCTAATTATTATTCGAGCTAACTGTCTTGTATTTGTAATGCAAATATTCAGTGTAACTATATCGTCTATTTAGTATGAAGATATTCATGAAATATGATGTATAAATGGAACAGTATTAACAGAGGTAACGGATGGGACGTCTTAATTAAAGAGCTGGACATTTCGTAGAATAATACAGACTGTTTTGTAACGCGTTGTGATATATTTCACCATTTATGAAAGAAGAGCTTCTTGAAGATGTTCAGGTATATATTATACATGTTACAACTAATTGCTTGATTAGGCAGCATTTGAGCCATTATACTTCCTTAATCCGTACATAGCAGATGTATACTAAACTATAATTGTGCCAATTTTAATTCTCCTCCGTGAGGCCAGTTTTCATACATTCACTTCATGTATAGATATTTTCTGCATAGTTTTTATTACGCAATTCCGAAATTGCATAGCATTTTGACATGACAGTAAATGCAGTCTGGGTTGTACAAAGGCCACTCGTGTACTTAAACAGTCATAATTGGTCAAATGCGCGGTTTGAGTTCGTGAACAACAATTGATTAGCGTGTACTATACATGTGAAGTCTCATAATCAAATTATGTGACAGTTTGATGGAAATTTACATGTGGCTATCGCTGTGATTCGGTAGCGTTGACAAATTAAATTTAACATTATGGTACAATTTAGTAGGCTTGGACTTTGCGACAAGTTGACAAAAAAAAAGGTTGATGCTCTTGAGATGTTGAAGGCGCAAGTTAAGAATTTTCTGAACTAAATTTCACACCAACTTCTTTGTAAGTTTTCAGTGCAAGAATTCGACGCTAAACAACGACTTTCAGTTACAGGTCAAAGTCGCATACTTGAGTTATTTTGCTTGAGTAATGGAAAAACCAAATTAAAACCCTTACGAGACTGCACCAAAGCACGTAACATAGCGAGCGAGATAGACACGTCTTGTTAGAAAGAGACGGCGATAGTGCTATCTCGCTCGCGTAAACACCGAATGTTACTTGTGTAGGGTGCGTACTAGTGTCAGCCCCCATTTAGTTCGTAATGTTGTGCCAAATTGTTAGACGGCACGTTCCCATGACGTTTTGATTAACCGGTGTAAATAAAAGTGCTTTGTAAATACAGTCTACGAGAAGTATATGTCAAGTTGGTGTATTATTGATACCCTCGTCAATAACACTCGGAAAAGACACCAACGTGTCCGTTACACCAAGTGTAAGGAAATACGTATGAATTAAGAAACTAAAACCTAAAAGGCTTTGATAAAAGGATCGTCATAGTTCAAGGCAATATGGACTAAATAATGGAAATGACGATGGTTACGTGAGAAAACATTGTCTAACGGTCTATTTGGCATAGGATGTCGATAGAAATCCCCCATTGGGATTCAATGGATGGCGCCATTCCCAAACAAATTGCTAGCGCACGTTCGCTTTAAATGCATTTTATATATCGGCACGGTATTCGACAATTTAATCGCCTCTTAATTTTAACCACGAGGTTAGAGATATACATGTAACCTTTCACATAGCTTATATTATCTTGAGTTTTATTTAAATTCTAGTTATGAAAATTTAATTGTAATTTTCATCAGCGGTAGTTAACAGATTCCTACTTTTTTTTGTGTGAGCAAATCTTTATACTTTTGCACGCAAATAAAAAAACTGGATATCTACTAGGATTACAAAACAATATGTTATGAACTATGAACTATTAAAATTTAAATAAAATTGCAAAGCTCCATCTTATCTTTATATATATCATTCTACTGTAGGTGTGTATGTCATTGAATTCCTCCTAAACGTCTGCACCGATTTGTATGATTTTTTTTGAATAGGTTTGGGTGATGCCTTGGATGGTTTACATTCACAAATCAGCGCTGCAGTCGGTATATAGGTTATCTTCTTATAGATTTTAACGTTCGGGCAGGACATCGTCTGCTGGGTTCGCTAGTTTTTTCTAAATATGCCACGGAACGGCCCGCAAATCGCGGTCTGTTTGCAAGTTAACTAAATAACTTTATTTTTACCAAATTATTAATTGTGACTTTTCGTTTACAGATTCGGAAAGCGTTCCGAAGCTTTTCCAATCAGGGTAAAAGATCTTGAAGTAAGTATATAGTATTTATCTTTAAAAAGCTATGTTGGCACGCTATATATTTCCCATATGTTCTCATTTATACGTGAAATATACGTAAATAGTGTAAGATTATCAGCGCTTGGTGCCACTTTACTATATAAAGATACACAATTAAAAAGAATTTTTTTTTATACTATATAATAGTCAAACTTCGTTTTTATTAAATCATAGTGAACCCGCACGGTGTGAGCCAATTCACCTTTCTGCGTTTTCCCTAAAACGTGATAGTGGACGAATGTTTTGTTAAATAAAAATATTAAATAGCACGTCAGTTAAAAGTTCCAGTGCGACCGTAATATATTTGAAGTAATTTTAAGTAGCGACCAAATCTGCATTATTTTAGTACTTTTAAGTGTCTTTTCGACTTTTCCTGTATTTCTGTTCCTTTAAACCCACCCTGAATTAAGGGGAATTAAACAAAAAAAAAAAAACAAAATTTAAATCGCCCCAGCGATATTCGAGTTTTAACGATACTGACGAACAAATATTTATTTATACCATTCATACATATTCCTAGCGGACCAGGCACTCGCTGTTCTGTCCCATCGTTGGGTTACTTACTATATCCTATAATATTATTTCCGTTCCCGTTTCCTTTCCCTCTTGAGATATTTTTGTAAATTACCAGTTACAATCTGACAGACATGTTTTAAATATACAAAGCTTGTCCTAACAATAACAAACACAACAAAAAAAGGATTAGCAAAATCGGTCAAGCCGTGACCTCAAGTATAACTAAGAATAAAACAAGTTATTTTATACTTAATTATTCCTGCTCTATTCTAAGTTATACTCGCATGCAGTTCTAATACATCACGCGGTCGCGTATCGCTCATTTTTCTCATAGCTGTCTCCCCAAGAACGAAATCGGACAACAACTTTTGAAGCTATTTAACAAATACGTTTATAGCGTATCAGATACGGAACCCTTCTATAAAGCGTGTCTTGACACGCTCTTGGCCATTTTATTATTGTGTAAAGTCATTCTTGGATCTAACATGTAGTAGAATCACTAGTGTAATTAATTTTAGTTTTGGACTATATTACTTTTTAGTAATAAAATTCGTATTCTTGCACGCTGCTGCTCAACTTAATTAGTTAAAAAATATATTTTTTACTTTATATGTTATATTTGATTTTTAATGCATTGCGGAAGATTGTTCATTAATGTAGGTACTTGGTATTGCAGCATGTGTCAGCCATAAAGATTACAGTATCTTGGTACCGTGTATGTCACCTTAGACGCGCTTCGTGTTGTTTTCGTGTTGAATAATATTTACATTTTTATTTCTTGCCGATTCTTCTCGTGGCTCGACTTTTCCGAATCAGTGGTAGCTATTTAAATATTTAGCGATTCAAAAGAGCTTCTTAAAGCTATATTTGAATAATACATATTTTGATTTGATATGATTCAAATTTCAAATACAAAAGACGAGTTCGAACTACAACTTGAACCTCAATAGCTCGACGGTTGAAGGTATGAACTACAATCCGTAAGATACGCAGTTCAAACCCGACACCGCCACTTGAATAATATCTCACCCACTTCAAAAACCCGTTCTTAATTTCAGCTTACCAAGAAAAAAGTATGTAAATCCATAAGAAAAATTTTATCGCATTTCGTTAATTGGAACGTAATGAGATCACGTCTATTTGTATAACGTAACATCAATATATTCAACCTTGTATACATGAGCCTTGTACCTAGTTTTAAATTCCAAACACTGCGCATCAGCCATACGTCTTCACGAGAATAAATGATTCTCTTGCGTAATACAGCAAACGGTTAACGTAATTTATCTCCTTAGTTGGTCCTTTTTATTATTTCGTTCAAAAACCACTCGAACTTTTTTTACACAACCATCCCTTTTTACCCAAATACCCTTTCTTACATAAACAGCCTTTTTTTACAGAGATACCCTTTTTTACACAAACACCCTAGCAAAATCCTAAATAAAATAGGGGCTCAATAGCTGAACGGTAGAAATGAGAGACATAAATCCGCAGAGTACCCGGTTCAAGACTCCGACGCCGCGGCGCTGGGATTTTGTCGCATCCACTTCCAATATACGATTTTAATTTAAGCCTAATAGGAGAGGAAACGGGAATATAAGACACTAGCTTTTTCCCGCGACTTCGTTCGCGTAAAATTAAACTTGCAAGAGCTCTTAGACCTCCTTAATCAAAAAAATTCGTTCTTAGCGAATGTCTACTAACTGTAAACAACATCCTTGCCAAATTTAGTGACTTTTCGCCATTATAAATCCCAAAATTCCCAAATTCACGGTAAAACGTTACTAACATGTAAATTGAAATAAACTCGTCATGATATAACACATTTGTGTATACATTTTTATATTCAATAACGAGGATAACATTATTGTATACAATAATATATTAAACAGTGACTGATATATTACGATTTAGTTGTTTGTAACGCTCTATTGTAAGGCTGGGAATTCGGGGTTACAACAACTTGCGTCGGAGGTATCGATATATACCGATATATACCTTAAAAGTTAGTAAACCTAGCTTTAAAAAAGCTAACCCTTACCCCATCGGATAAATAACGGGCCATTTATTTGAGCTACAAAATTAAATCTCGAAGAAAATCGCTCGGCGCCATGAATAAAAGATGGTTCCGAGGAAAAGATTGCAGATGAGAGTGTGTTATAGGTTCTGAAGTCGTGAGTGAATAATTTAGAGTGGCACCAGCGTACTGTTTACCGAAACAGAGATTGTGATAATGGGAAGGTTAATATAGCATTTTGTTTACTTGATTTGACTGAAATTGACCGACCCGCTGGCGCAGTGGGCAGTGACCCTGCCTACCGGGGTCGTGGTTTCGATTTCCACCTCGAGTCTGCTTATATTCGCCGCCCAACTCTTCAATAATCACTCAACTTGGATCTCCTCCCAGCACGTATTCTCCAACGGTTTCACGTAAACAAAACAAGGATGCCTCTAAAGTTGGGGCGTGGCGCCTCCTGCTAGGCAATAGACGAGGCTCTGGCGACCGATATGTGGCAGAATATTCACTCACACCTTACAGGGAATCTGTCAGAAGAGGCTTTAACAGCCTGAAGATAGTCCTCGTAAGGTCTGGTGCAGAAGGCAAGGGACACCACTGCAACTATACTTCCCAAAATAGTTATTCAGAGAGATTACAGCGTGAATACGTGATAATCACAACCGTTCTACCAAGAGTACATCAAAAAAGAAGATATGATCATTAAATATCAGATACTCGAGTATCGTAAGTGTCACCTGAATGGTTCATCTTGTAGGAATGAAATATTTAAGCTAGTGCTGTCGCGTATTAGCGACTTAGATTTTGAATAAGACAGACTTTACGAAAAAGGCACTTTCTATTATATTGGCGTGAATGTAGACACATTCTATACAAATAAGGACATACTGTCGAGCGCAAAATGGATGGTCACAATAGTATTACTTATAATCTGTTATGAAATTACAGAAATCTGTAGTTAGCTTTATTTCTTTAAAACATTCTTAGTGTTCTTTTTGTGCAAAATAATTTACCGGGGGTATATTCCCGCAATTGATTTTTGCACCTAATTCATTGGGAGGATTCGAGATGTAACTTCTATATCCAAACTGGTACGGCAGCAAAAGCATTAGGCATTGCTATTCCGCACATGTAGGAAGCGTTCAAAGGTTGATTACTGGCCAAGTGCCCAGTTGACGATCGCATCCGGTGCGGTTTGCTGCAAGAAGTGAATGCAGCGTCATCACCTTTTGCACCGTAATCTGGTTTTATTCTTTAAGAAAATACATACATATACATACATAGATAAATACACACACATACGCAGGTACGCACACACACACACACAAACACACACGCACACATACATATATATAAGGTAAAGATTCATTATTGGATTGTGTAGATCGATTTCGGAATCGGGTTTCTAGGTCTGTTAAGACCCGAGACCGAAGAAAGTTAAGCGGATTCCGAAACCGTTTTAAAACGTTTTTCACCTTTTTAGGGTTCCGTAGTACTACAAGAAACCCTTACAGTTTTGCTCAGTGCGTCCGTCCGTCTGTTTGTACTAATTATCTTCTTATAATTATAAACATAAGTGCATGAAATAGTTATGTGTTGTTGTGTGCTATGTGCCTATATATGAAATCAAAAACACAAGTGAAAACATTTTTGTCTTTTTGTTTGTTACGACTAATCACCGAAACTGCTTTGCCAAATTTTCACTGGCAGATAGCTAAATTTACAGGTAATAACTAAAGTATAGTTGCAGGAAATTATTAGGGTCCCACACAAAGAAAAAACCCTTAAATTTGATCAAAATTACTGACCTGCCGCGGACGAAGTCACGTGATGAAACTAGTATAATATAAAAACATAGGGTAAAACTTAAATCAGCAGTTGAAGCGCATTAATCGAGCTGTGCAAACGTCAGTTGGCTGTCCAATTTCCAAAGCCTACTTGCGAAAGGTGACAGTGACAGTTCGTTTTTGACCACAAGTGTCACGGAAAATCCTACATGTGCGACGAAATTAGTTTTGACAGTTGCAGTTCAAAGTTACTCTGAACCTAATATGATATTCATATAAAAATTTAAATTTTAAAATTAAAAGCCCTAGTTGCATGTATAATGAAATGAAAATTTAATAATACAATATTGTTTATCTATATACGAATATATAAAAGCGAAAGGTCACCTAACATGAAATTTGGAAAACCGCGAGACCTACAAAGGTGATTTTTAACAAACAAGGTATCCGCTAACAACGATTTTTTTTCGATTGGGCCAGAATCAGGACTTTGAGGGCTCTCGCAATTTTACTCGGACGAAATAACGGGAAACGGCAAGAATACATAAATTGTTTATTATATGTAATTAATACAGTACACAATTTTTTAAATACTAAAATCCGATCTTAAGTCTTAGGAAACCGCTTGCAGTGCTTGAGGAGGTCGTGGCCTAATCAGTGGTCGGCATTTGAGTCGATCGCTAAGTTAAGTTGCTCTGGCTGCGACCGGGTGCTCGCCAACCTCCGCTATGAGAAGGTACTAGAAATAGTATCTTCTTATTCCTAGCGTTATCCCAGTCTACTACTAGGGTCTACTTAGGTTGCAGAGAATCTGGCTATGGGTCGAGTTAAGATGACCGATTGCCATCTGACGTCATACCCAAAATCTCACAATTAATATTACCCAATGACATTAATCGGGACCCGCTGCTTTACGAGCCGTCGTGCCTTCCGAAACACGGAGGAACTTGGATATTTGAAAGCCAGTGTTAGAATCGATCACCCATCTATTACCCGGCGCCGGTAAGAGTTAATCTAGAGATCGACTCAAATGCCGGCCACTGATTAAGGTACAATTTCCTTGCAAGAAGTATAATTTTATGAAAAGATTTTAATTACTTCCCTAGTGCTCAGTGCGAGCCTTTTCATAGTTTTTTCTACTGCAGCTTTAGGCGAAGATACAACTACAACTTTTAAATAACATAATAAGGAAGTAAATAAGTGTGAAGATCTTTTTAGAAAGCTATACTATGTTGTTATGAGGCTTCTCTCGATTAAAATCCGAGATCTCGATACACATCTTTTGTTCACGACTCGATTATAATTCACGAGAAGTTCATTAAAATAATCTGAACAAAACGTCACCGATTCGAGCGATCTGGCCTTTATTTATGAATACGACATGTCCCTCGAAGACATTTGCGATCGGGAATCACATTTAAAATTAGTCGCGAATATTCGAGTAAGGACGCATTTACAACGAGTCATCGAAATTGTAACAAATTTTATAAATGTTAAGTTGAGATTCATTATTACATCAAAATGTTAAGAAATAGACACTGGCTGTAATACTAACACTCTATTAGTGATCACTATAAAGGGAGCGGAGCTGGAAGGCCAATTAATTCTACACCAGCGCCATTTCAGTGAATCTGAAAGATAATTTGCTTTTATAAGTAACTACTTTCAACTAGCCCCTCATAGAAGTTGGTCCTCCGTATATTCTAATCCCTATAGTGTATATACTAATTTGTTCCTCCGTATATACTAATATGTTACAAAAAAATAATAAATTTTAAAATTAATTATTTTGTATTGATTTTTGCTTGATATCAATCGTGTTCAAAGACCTTTTCCCTTCAAATCCCAATCCAGTGGATTGTTATACCAGATTTATCGCTTCCGTCTTCCTCCGTAAATAATTATTTCATAGTATAATAATAAAATCATTCATGGAGGTCGCCATGTTTTTTACGAATGGCATCTATGTAAAAGAGCGTGGTGGTTCCCATAACTCCTACCGTTCCCCTTGAATAGCTTACTACAATATAATATAACAATAAACTTAGCCACAGCAAGGCGTGACAGGGTCTGCTAGTGTCATTTAATGTCTTGTTTCGTAATTATCCTTAGTATTTGACGTAACAACTTTTTAATCAATGTTTTTGTAACCTTAATGATATTATGCTATTTGCGGATACTAGGCTTTGGGTTATGGTAATTATGATAAAGTGATATCATTAATTTTTGTAGAGGTTTATGCTAGATAATGAATAAAAAAGACATTGTCGTACAAAAAAGCGATAGCGTTGAAAACAATTAAAGCTTTTATAATGGCTAAACAAGAAGCTTGTCAGCCTTTGAGAAATAAGTAGGTATATTTTTTTTTTTAACGATCCTAATAGCGTAGACTGTCATAGCGCAAAGTGTTTGTAAATTTTTGTCCTTAAAGTCCACAAAGTACTACAAAACTTTGTACAATTGCATAAAGTCCCCGGCCACACTACAACGAACAATGTTGGAACTAAGCACAAAATGATAAATGTGATGATACATTGTATATATAACAAGGGGCAAGTGGTTCATGCGAGTGACTACCGACGCCCATAAACAACTGCAAAACCAGAGAGCTCACAGATGCGTTGCCGGCCTTTGAGGAATGAATATGTTCTTTTCTTGAAGGTCCCTAAATCGTATCGGTACGGAAATACCGAAGCTGGTAATTGATTCCACAGAGGTATTGTGCGAGCAATGTTGTGGAATACAGCTGCCAGTGTTATTCCGAACAATTCCTCGGAACACTAAAAAAGATCTAAATTAACTATAAAACCATATAACCAGATTGATTGATTGCTTGAAATTTAGTTGGAGGGGAAATGTGGATATTCTAGTACAATGGCAGGTAAATAGAATAAAGCAGTTTTCGAATTCTAATTTAGTCATTTAAAACCTTGCAATAATTCCACCAGATTGTGGAAATATCTGGGGGAAACATTAAAACGCTTAAACAGACTAAAAATATTGTTTTAGAGAAACAAAATAAAATTTTATCGTTTGTATTGTCACTGCAAGTTTGAAAAATAAAAACTAATGGCAAACAATATGTAATTAATATTAACTATTATAACAACAAAACAACTTACAGATTTTCAAAAATGATGTAAATAATATTTGAATTTTAAAAATAATAGCCATAATAATAATTAATTTATTTAAATATGCTCCATACGTATGTATAATACATAAATTCTTTTAGTTTAACGACATGGTGAAACAACCATTCCAACACCAAAGACCGATTTTCATGAAATTTTTAATCAAGCTTCCGGTCGTCTGAAGTTTTTCCCATTTCATCAACTAAGTTTATAAGCTTCTGCTAGAAGTAGGTGCGACAATAGTCTCGGCATCGGGGTTTGCACCGGGTAACTTGCTCACTTCAATCCGTCCCTTCTACCATTGAACTATCAAGGCTCTGAATAAATCGTTGAATTGCTATTGAAAGTATATAAACATAAGATTTTACATCGGCAGAATGTTACTTAATTACGAAGAAAAATGTGAATAAAGAACATCATGTAAACAAGACATCATAAATTGTACAAAAGTGAATCACAGAAAAGTGTAAATGTAAAAAAGTGTAAAAAACAAAATGGACAAGTGATTTGCCAGTGAGTATGGAGCACCCGGGCGGTTTCGCGTCGTCCCCCTGGGCGGCCATGATGCATGGCATGCATGGAATGATGCAACATGAATATCCCCACCCGCATGCGCATGCATCCATGCCCATGGACCTGCACGTGCCGCAAGCCTTTCCCTACTATCGGTGAGTTATATAATTATACTTGTCACTTTTCCATAATTTTAAATTTTGAAATAAACGCGACGTCTAAATTATTATTTTTATTAATAACCTGTTATATGTATAGTTGTATATTGTATACGTATGATTGTATATACAACACCTATATCAAAAATGCAAGTGAAAACATTTCTGCTTGTCTGTCTGTGTGTTTGTTCCGGGTGACCAGCATGCCGGTGAATTGGCAACACCGATTGACCGAGGCCGAAACTGAGGAATAACAGGCTACTATGCTTTTAGCTAAATAATTAGGGTTCCGCTCAAAAAAAACAAAAACTCTCAAAATTTAATACATCACTGGGCTCACAGAAGCGAAGTCGTGGGTTATACCTTATTCAATATAAAAATTATCATGCCCGGAAACAAATAACGCAAATGATGATTTGAATTGAATTCAAAAATCTGTCAAGACTCAACTATAAAGTGGACGAAATTTTAAGAGACATTCTCTAATAAAAAAAATATAGAAATCCCAGTGATTAAAACAGATGTATAGTCGACCGAGAAGTTGGTTTGCCGCGCTAAGGTCGAATGTCTTTTGCACGCCAATTAGTTAAAAGGCTCATTTTGGCTTGTTATATATTATGTTAATTTCTAACAATAACCCTTAGCAAAGTTTTCGTAACTAGGAGCTGTCAATACAAAATGGTCCATCACTCTCTTGGTTGACTAACCGTGGTCTCTTAAAACGAATTCGAATTAAATCACTCCTATTAAACCCTTTTTTCCCAAGATTAGTGAACACAATGTAGGAAGAGTGTAATAAAATGTATGAAATTTTAAACGACTTAAGTTAATTGAAACAAAATCAAGAAATCCAAGTGTTTAAAACAGGCGTTGTATGTTTTAATTATCACGGTCGTTACCCAAAAGGCGTCAGTTATGGGTTCTGGGTCTGAAAATGGTCAGAGCCAGCCTTCGTTATGCCACACTATATTCCATTGTAACACTTACTTTATGCACGAAGGTATATCTCTTAATTAATTAAAGGCAATGCTTTAATCGTCCTGACCAATCGTCCATAAATTTCATCACGATTAGTTGCACTTTGTCTTGACCTAGGTGAACAATCACAGATAACTCTCGCGTAAGTTGGTGTTACCCCAAATTCCCAGCTTCACAGTAGATCGTTACAAACAACTAAATTTTAATATAACATATTGAATATATAATTTTATACACAAATGTCTTATATAATGACGATTTTATTTCAATTTACATGTTTGTAACGCTCTACTGTCAAGTTGAGAATTTTGGGTTACAAGATTTACGTAGGAGGTAGCGATATACTTAATACCCCGCCTTTATTGGCAACCACTATTTCAATGTCATTGCCGCACATAACAACCACAAACAGAAATTCATACTGTTATCAATGATGGTACCACTGAGAACACGATATGTCACTAATGCCGCCATTGAGACCGACCAATAACATCGTCACACGTCATAATTGTCAGGGTGGCATTACTGATAGACAATAAACACAGATTACAATGAACCTTTTACTCCAAGTAAGTCAATACATTCACTTTTATAACTTCAATAATTATTATAACTAACAATAGGTACATTTAAATAATTATTATTTCATAAGTAACTATTATGTATATTCTAAGGTAAGGTATGGCTTAAGACTAAAGTGTAATATTTGACAACCCTGTGTGAAGGTCTTTATTTCTGCTAAAGCTTTGGATGCTTGAAGAATAATAAAGTATTCTTATGCTCCCACTTCATGTGTCGAAATTGGACCAAATTAGACTAAAACCGAAACAGGTGGTACAAACGGGGACAGATTTATACCCTGCAAGTGGGATCAAAATCGGTTGATGCGATGTATTCGAGCTGGCGAGGATGATGTCGATGCTAAAAGAACGTTTTCTAGTAAACAAACTGAGTTATTTAATCACCAGCAACAACTGACCATTGCACCTACCATTTATGGATCGTTAATGTTTCATTTTCCCGCTTTTGTATATGTACTTATGTTGGTATGTGATACGTTTGTGAATGTCTTGACATTTACGGTACAGTTAGAGTAGTATAGACTAATTACTGTAGTAATTAATGCCTTAATTGACAACCGGTTGTGAGGAATGTTAAAGAGCTAGGAGACGGGGCATATCTTGCTTGATACGTCTCGCCTAAGGTTGATAAAACGTTTTAGTTGTGCTGTTCTTTTTCTAGCTAGTTAACGTGGTTGACGACCGGTTAAGTCGTAAAAGTATGGAGCCTAATAGTGTTGATAATTACTGTAAGAAAAATTGAAAAAAAAAAACCAAGATAAAGTTTAGTGACAGGTGTTCCTACTATCATTAAACATAATTTTTCAATTTCTATCCATTAAGATATGTACATGTTTACACTTGGTTCGAATTTTATAACATACCGACACACTATATAAGGCCGAGTACATAAGAGCATGAACCACAATAATAAAAACATTATTGCTAAATACGAATATATCACGTCTATGACGGAAGACTCTTCAACCAAATCAACTGACCATTTATATCTTGGTTTCCTCAAAGCCTTTGTGGTTTTCATACAAGCTGTAGCCTTCACTGAAGGTTACATGTGAAAAAGTAATCAGCGCATTAAAAGCATTTTATACTACTATACAAATGGACGTACAATTTAAATGGTCAATAAACATGTCTATACATAAGGTCATGTATCAGCTGACTCTCCATCTGAACCCTAGATCTGCAGTATACCTGTCCTTATCATTTCAGACTTATAAAATAAGTTAATTTTGACGCAATGCCGATATGAGCTCTCTTAGTATTTCATCAATAGCTCTAAAATTAAGGAGGTAAGGTTTATTTTTCGGCACAACATTTTGCTCGTGAGAATATTTGACGAAACAATGGAAACCGGGTCAAGCGAAAGTGATTTCATGTCTGGAAAATTAAGCGGTTTTTTCGAATTCGATTGAACTAGGTATTGCCAGTTCTATCGGTGTATTACTGTGACTAGGCATATTTGCTAGACGAAAGAGGGACTGACTTGATATCTTAGACGATTGATAAGGGGTCAACCTTAAATTACGGTATAATTTAGTGTTTTGAATGTAGTCCAAAAATAGGCATTTAACAATTTGCTACATGATTGTACCTCCCTTGGCGCAGTGAGCAGTGACCCTGCCTTCTGCTCCGGGAGCGTGGGTTCGATTCCCACCTCGATTCTGGGTGTATTGTCCATATATATATGTATATATTTATATATTTCTAAAAAAAATATATTTGTGTATAACAGGTGGCTGTTACCTATAACACAGGCGTTAAGTTGTCTACCTGAGGAACAGACGTCCGTGTGTCATATATTCCTGTATATTTATTTATTATTATTTATTGATTGTAATTATTGACGGTGGCAAATAAGTGTAAGTATCCACATCTGTATCTTACTTGCGGTGCCCATGACTTAGTCCGCGTAAAATTAATTTTTAAAAAGGTTCAATTTTAAAGTTATATAGCCGTTTTAACGTTATATATTTAATGATATATAGCCTATAGCCTTTTTCTTTATACATGGGCTATCTAACACTGAAAAATATTTTCAAATCGGACCAGTAGTTCCTAAGATTAGCGCGTTCAAGCAAACAAATAAACTTCAGCTTTATATGTGAGAATAGATAATAAACTGTTTAATAACAAATAGCACAAATTGTAATTATTGGCAGTGACGAAGATGTGTATTGGTAATAACGAACTGTCACACAGTGTACGTGTATCAACATTGCCAACTTTTTATTCAATTAAATCTCGCCCCGACGCCAATGAAACAATGCGTATTGAATTTTCATAATCTTATTTCGCTGCACGTCTCCTTATAAATACACGTATACAGGTATACACTACTCTGCGGGTATAAA
Organism: Charaxes varanes; assembly: GCA_024363005.1. Classification (NCBI taxonomy): domain Eukaryota; kingdom Metazoa; phylum Arthropoda; class Insecta; order Lepidoptera; family Nymphalidae; genus Charaxes; species Charaxes varanes. The sequence continues at coordinate 120,202 of JANCMC010043364.1, forward strand.
ACAGTTATATCGTAATAATTTTATTAGGATTTCAGCCATAATATCATTTCCTTTGTAGGATCCTAGGAATACTTTATATTATTTCTAATATTCTGACTACCACCACAGTTAAAATTTAAAACCTTTTGTCCTCTTACCGTGAGATATCAAAGCGTTAAAATCCTTGTCTAGTTTTTAAGCACATAAAATTATACATACGTAGACATACGTAAACATACGCAGTAAGTTTTCTTTCTACCAATAACTTTTTATACACTTATTTGAGGTTTTAATTAAGTTTCGAGAGCAACCGGAGACAAAAATCATAGAACCAATTGCCAAAAATTATATTAAGCAAAATCTTTATGTCAAAGTTATGAATACCTGTATACCAAAATGCGTTTTGTAAAACATATATTTAATGGAAATACAGCCATACCATGGAATCGGACGAGAATAATTGTAATGTAAGCTATAAACGAAAGAATACCATTTCTAGTGTATTCAATACTTGACAACAATCAGAATCTAATAACTTGCATTTTTTTCTTCTTATGTACAGAGTCAGAAGACCAAATATTACATTAAGCAAAACTCGTCTTTATGTCAGAATAAATAAGTTATAAATACCGATGCAACAAAATACGCTTTGTATGGTATAAATTTCTTGGAAATACAACCATCGAGTACCATTCCCAGTGTATTCAATACGTGATAATAATATGACAAGCGCACAAGATTTCCGTTACTAGATACAAAATCTAATAACTTCTATCTGGCCTTATTGATATATCGAATTTGAATTTCATTGGAATCTTTTGCTTGACTTCCTTTTTCTTTCCTTCCTTACATTTATTTTAAGATCCCGGATTCTATCTAAATAAAATTAATAGGAGGAATAGCCTATTTTTTAATTTGTGACCACTAGAAGTTCCCGTATTGGCATACTTTTTCCCACCAAAAAATTGAAATATCGTAGTCTTGTCTAAATATATGAAAGCGAAAGGTCATCTATCACAAAATCTCGCAAATTGCGGGAGTTACAGAGATTACATTTGGCAGATAGGTAGTTTATACTAAGGAGACATCCGCTAAGAATGGATCCTTCAATAGGGCCCGATTAAGGAGGTGTAAGGGGTCTTGCTAATTAAATTTTAGGCGGACGAAATCGTGAGAAACGACTAATTAGACATACATGTATAGCACTATCATCATCATCAGCATCATTTCAGCTTGGGTGCGTCCACTGCTGAACGTAGGCCTCCTCCATCAATTTCCACTAATGGCGGTGTTGCGCCGTTTGTATTCCACGGCTTCCTACGACCCGTACCAAGTCATCAGTCGTCACAATTATCTTCACAAAGAGTACATAATAGGAAAACTTTTGTTCAAAAAATGAACATTATTAAACTGAGTTGGAGGCATGATGGCTTTTAAAGTAACTCCTAATTTACTGTGAGAATATTATGCGTTTTTTGGTAACGATGTTCAATGAGATCTAAGGATGAAATCTGCTCTCCTTCTTCTTACTTATTATTTTTTTCTTTTTTTCCTTAGTTATTGCACCTTCATTGATAATTATGCAGTTTGGTTACTTTTACCAAAATGCATATTTCTTCACGAAGTTGTAGTTTGCTCTCTGATTAGTTATTACGCCGTGGATTGACATTTTTGAGTTTGAGTTTGCTAGCTACAATATTTTGGAGCATTTCGATGTCAATGTTAACATTATACAGACACACATATATGCATTTCTGTGTTTATGCAAAAAAATGGCGAAGACCGTGTCAAGACACGCTTATATAGATGGGTTCCGTATGTGATACGCTATAAACGTATTTGTCAAATAACTTCAAAAGTTGTTGTTCGATTTCGTTCAAAATAATTTTCCTAATGAATTTTTAGCATGTTTCATCAACATGGAAAATTTCAAGTCGCTACGTCTAATAGTTTGGAAATGCTAGGGGGGGGACTACCTTATAGTCAGACAGATGGACAGGCGGACCGACGGACGGACGAAATTATAAGGGTCCTTGAAGTAAGTACTACGGAATCCTAAAAAAATGACCGCGAATTGACCAAGGTGTTAAAGCAGAAAAAATACCCGCGAAGTGGCTCGGGCGATCGCTGTGCGATTTCGCGCCGAATGTGAGCCTGCCCCGTGGGGGAATGCGTGATATTCCGTCGGGAATATCACTCATTCCGCGCGAAACGTAACTCTGTTCCCTTACCGGTTTATTTATTTTTTTCTTTTTAAATTATAATTAAATTTCAGTGTTTGACTGAGGACTACTACTACAACCCCTTCAATGTCAGTCGGTCGACATTGTCCGGTATTGCAGCGTACCGTTCTTCCCTGACCCTGGACTGGTTAGCGGCAGAGGACAGCCGGCAAAGGGAGCTGGCAGTAGCTTTCGAAACGGTCGCGCCACCGGCGAAAGTGATCAGCACCGAGTGTATAGCGTACCCTCGACCAGCGCCTGGCAAGATCGGAAGACTTATGCTGGAGGTTCTTAAGTGAGTTCATTGAGAAGCAGCAAATATTAAACAAACTGACATAAATCTAATAATAAAAACATAAAGGGAAACTCTGTGCCATATAAATCACTGAATTCAACGTGAAGGAATAGGTGGGTAACTCTAGTTTCTATTATGTTACATGTGTCAAATGAGCTGGCTATGTGACTGCTCATGAACATATGCACCACCAGAAGGCTCGTAGATGCGTTGTGGGCATTTAAATAGGGGTTGAGGCAACCGGGAACTCTTACAAACCGAACGGAACCCGACAACAACGCCATGACTCGACGTGACAGCATTGCCGCCACTTCACGCCCATCTTATGTGGGAAAGAGGTTGTGCTGGTACCCGGACCGGCCCAATTCGGCTCCAGACCAAAAGTACTTCAAGCGTGACGCTACCTTAATACTATGCTACAAATATTGAGATGAAGTCCTGTTTAATGTCTAGGAACCTGGAAGGAGACGACGGTATTCTGGTTCCCGAATTGATTGAAGTGCTCATACGCAACAAGCTGTTAGTGGAGACCTCGATTTTAGAAACGGAACCGAACCTTGATAGTTTGGTGAAGACGCCAGGCTAAAAGCATTGTACGAAATTTCTCTAATCTGCAGAAAAAAATATAATAATGAACATAGAATATTTTCAACACCGAAACATAAAATTCTAATATTTTTTATTATATAAATTCTATTTTTTAAGTTTAATATATAGCCCAACTGTAGAAGGGATGGAGTGAAATACAGAAGGTACCGGTTCTAACCGACCCCGCCGGGCTATTGTCGTCGTAACTTCTAACACAAGCTCATAATAAAAGTTTAAATGGTATAATCACGTGGATATTAGGTCTTCCTAATATTTTACTTACGTATTCCTAATATTTTATAAAATAAACACAAAATCTGATGTTTAAGTATTGGTGTTAAACAGCGCCATCTATGACTAGTGACGGAAAGCTAGAACATCGTGGGCCTTTCTCTCGAAGGCAACAAGTGCGAGGTCTCGCTATAGTACTGGGTAACGTACGTTTTTCCTAAACGTATTTGATCTTTGGTTCATGCTTCCATAGGTGTTTGACAGATGGAGCTTTTTAAGAATACTTTCATTTAAAACATTAAAGATAACTAAGTCCGTTATTTTGGAAAATTTGAAGCAAGTTCACGTAATAAAAGATAATAATTTGTATTAGGAAATAATATAACTTTCATGACAATTATTTTTTTATTTAAGCATACAACACAAAATAATAAGAAATAAATTTATAAATATATTAAGGAAACTCTCAATAGTAATATCCTGTTAAAGGATCAAAACCTTGGTTTTGTCTAGGATAATGAGAAAATTGCTCCACAGCTTTTTCAGTTGCAACCGTGTGTCCGTTTTCATCAGAATTCGCTGAAATATCTGTTGTTGTTTTAAAATCGAATCCGGCTAAAGAAGCTACGTCACTGGAATCACTTATCTGAGTCGATGAGAACCGAGATGGAAAGTCAGTAGGTATTGTCGATCCAAAAGTATTTTTGTTATAAAAATAACCACGGTTGTCTGATAAAAAAATACTATTATCATTATATTCTTTACTATCCTGCTGAAGATTGTGGTCCAATTTTCTATCACCTAGATGATAATTTAAGTCAAAATCCTTTTCAGTGACAATGACCTTATGTGTCGAGTCCAACTCATCTGTTAATAAGTCTGGTTCGGAATCTTTATAATTTTCAGAATCATAATTTTCCATATTATCATCCTTTCTTGACACATACGGAGTTAAGAAAGGTTTTGCTGTTACATTTTCTCTTACAAATTCTCGATTTTCAGCTTTCAAATCTTGTTCTAGTTCAGAAAAACGCGATGGAAATGTTTTTAGTGCATCATCGCCATAAAATCTATTTTCTGGCGGGAAAAATTGATAATCTGACGCCATATAGTAACTTCCATTATCATTTACATTACCATCTGTAGTTGGCAGCGGATACACATCATTTTGATTAAAATTATTATTTTCATATGATTTTTCATGCTTTTTTAAATCGTTATAATCGTAAAACAGATCTGCTTTGTTGGTTTTTGGAGGCATATTCAATTTCTTTTCAGTTTGTTGTTGTTGATTTTCTATTCTTGTTTGGTACTTTCTATATCCATATTTGTTGTCATCGTAAAAACCTAAAATTATGAGAGCAAAAATTTATTCAGTACATTTAAAACGTTAAAGTAAGTTTAGAGTAGAATAAAAATATTAATAGTTTATTACGTACCATTATCGTAAGCTCCAGTTTCTTTCTGTATCTTGGCTTGTTCTATAACCTTTAATATCGCTTCTGGTATTGGAGGAGACGTTGGTAGATGAGCACCCCTAGGCTGAAAACCGTTTTCGTCTGCAGTGTAAATTACGCTATAAACTTCTCCGTCATCTCCAATATACGAATATGAGCCTTCTGCCTTCACACCATTGATAGTAGTTCCATTTTCATTAACATGTATACCATTTGATGTATCAAAATTATACGCGTAACTCCCTGGTGTTCTAAATTGATCATAATTGAGAATCACGTCCTGTCCGTCGGACTGACTTTGTAGTTTTTCTATTTCAGGAGGATGAGTTTCTTGGTTTAAAATAATATGTCCTTTATCTACTTGACTATTTGGAGTAGTAGGAGAAAATTGTAAATTTATAGTAGAGTCACTTTCGTCTGATAAAACATATGGTGTTGTCGATGAGATAAAATCGTATCGTTGAATATTGGGGCTCATTGATAACGGGTATGTGACTGAATCTATCTTGCCCGAGTTAACATTTTTATTTCTTATGGAATCAACTTCGAATGGTGTCAAAGTTGTTTTTCTGTAACCTGATCCAGTGTCCACATTAGAAAATTTATTATCATTCACTAAAGTTGATAAATTCATATCATATGTGTTTTGTCCAGGAATGGGATAATCCGTAATCGAGGGATTACTGACATTATTATATGAGGTATATTTGTAGTTTTCGTAGGTAGTTATTGGATGCTCCATATTAAAAGAAGTTGGAGAAGATACGTTAAAGTTGTTAGTGTCTGGGATTTTGAATTCAGATTTATCGTTATAGGGTGATATATTCTCAAAAAGATCTATAGATTGATATAGACCAACCCTGTCAATCCCAATTGCTATTTCAGGATTCTTGGAGAAGTCTTTCTCTGATTTATTTGTAAAATCCAAAGGGTCATCAGTTTTATCTTGATATTCAGTAAGTGTAGGAGATGCTTTCGGTGCTAAGTTTTCAAATATATTATCTGTACTTAGATATGAGTCGCCTCTGTCAATACCTAGAGCAATTTCACTATTCTTAGGAACATAATCATCAAAAAATGAGTAATTTGGAAGTTCTAAGGGAAAATCAATTGCACCTTCACTGCCACCAGATGAAGAATATCCCAAAGGAGGTAAATATACTCGGTCTAATTTCTCACCAAATGTTAGCGCTATGGTCAGACATACCTGCAAAATAATTTATGTTATTAAAGATATTGTAACTATAATAAAAACAATATTAGAGTCGAAATAAAACAAACCCAAAGACAATTCATCTTGACCACTCTTCCTACAAAGGGACCAGATGCTGAATGTGTATCTTATTTCATCTAATAATGCTATATATAGATTCTTAAAATAATAATTAATCAATAATAGTGTCAAGTCGTGAGGAATGTACAAAAAGCGTGACAAAACAGATAAATTATTAGGAGCGGTCATTTAGAACTAGCGTTTGCTTCTGACCTCTCTCTTATTCGTAGTATCTAGTAGAGATAGAGAAATAATTTTAATTTCACAATATGTTATATGGTATTGTTTTTCAGGTTTGAATTTTTCTTATATTTTGTTTTAATCAACAATGTAATGTTTTATTACATATTACAGCCAAAAAAAAGAAGATTATTGATTGATGATACACTTTGTTTAAACAATTATAATATTGAAAACAATTACATTGGCCTTCACGATACAGGTTTCCCTAGTATGGAGTCCGCCAGTAAACAATTTGGTACGCGGTCAATATGCAGACCAATAGTGAGTGTGTATTGAAAAATAAATAAATTTCATTTCATTAAAAAAAAAATGTATACCAGTTGCGAATTTAGAAAATTTTCATCTATAAAGAAAACCCAGATTTTTTATAAAGAGCTACCATACACTTAAGATGGCAACTGTCAAAATTATTACCGTCCAAAATATCTAAAGCTTATCCCTATATACATACAAACAGAACCAACAATCATGAGTATATTGGACAGTGTTAGAGCCATCGCTATTGCCACATGAACTTAATGCCTTGACATTAGGGGCGGTGCTTTTGATGATAATGTAAGGTATTAGATTCAATGCCTTTTAAAATAATAAGGTGTCAAAATTGTGCATGAACAATATTATGAGCTTAGTCATAAGAGGCGAGACTATGATGATCAGCTTAATCTATATATATTAAAGCGAACGGTCACGAAATCTTGATAACCACGGGACGTATAAAAATGGCCAAGAGCGTGTCAAGACACACTTATATAGAAGGGTTCCCTATCTGATACGCTATAAACGTACTTGTTAAATAACTTCGATTTTCAAAAAACTTCTTACCTCGCGCCATTCCTCTGTCGAATCAATTACCAGCGTCTGTATTTCCGAACGGCTACGACTTAGGTACCTTCAAGAAAAGAGCATACTCATTTCTCAAAGGTTGCCAACGCATCTGCGATCCCCCTGGTGTTGCAGTTGTCCATGGACGTCGGTAGTCACTAAGGTGAACCGCCTGCCCGTTTGGCCCTTTTCTTATTAAAAAAAAACTTCAAAAGTTGTCCCATTTCGTTCAAAATAATTTTCCTAGTGAGTCTTTAGCATATTCTATCAATATGGAAAATTTCAAGTCTCTACATCTAATAGTTTGGAAATGCTAGGGAGGGGATCACCTCACGGGCAGAGAGACGGCCGGACGAACGGACGGACAGAGTAAAATTATAAGGGTTCCTTGTAGTTACTACGGAACCCTAAAAACGAAATTTGACAAGGTAGTAGTTTATACTTAGCAGACATCTATCGACTCCTGGCTCTATCATGTTTAATTTTATGCAAACGAACTCGCAGGAAACAGCTAGTTTTTAACAAAATAAATTTTATTTTAAACCTTAAGTTACTCTCACTGTTAAGTTGCTTTCTAATTTATTATAATGAATATTTATAATTAATATTGTATGTACATAATTCATTAGACAATTAGTTATATAAAAATGTAAATTTCAGCTTCCTGCTGATTTATTGGATACATTTTGCATTTGAATTAATTAATATTATTCACTTCCACCTCTTATACTATGCTTAACATATTTGAATGAAGTTTTATTAATATTTTTTTAAATCTAAATACAGAATCATTTTTTTTATCATTTGCGGTAATAGTCTTCCATTAGACACATACGGCAGGCACTAAATAAGAAATAGATGTGTCCGCAAATTCGTCCGCGTAAAATTAGATAGAAAAATTAGATTCAATTTTAGCGTGAGAATATATAGCCAATAGTAGTATAATATTATTTTTATAAAATAAACGTTACAAATATGTTAAATGATTATAGTAAAACCACACGCACACCAACGTTAAACGATTTACACACACATGTATAATATATTTTACTATAAGCTGATATCAACGCATAGTCATGACGGTGACGTTATAGTTACTAACTGTCAAATATCAAAAATTTGGTTTTACAAAGAATTGAAATTTTGTATAAAGCTTATACAAAATTTCAAATAAATAACCAGAGACTAAGCAAATCTAAAGACTTTCGGACGAATTTCGACGACAAGGTGATCTAGTTAGAGTTATTCAACGAGTCCAAAAATAAAGAAAAAAGAAAACAAAGTAAGTAAAAGGACTTAAAAGAATCTTTATTAAAGTAATAAATAATGATTAGTTACAACTTATTTTCCAAACTAAAATTCCAGTCTAATTTAATACTGATATCCCTTTTTCGCACTGAAGCTGGGCTTACGGGGTCTACTTCCAAATACAGGTTTTATAATTTTTTGGGATGTGCGGTCTTCTAGGACCTTCTGATCCACAGGTGGCAGGTACCCCTTCTGTAGGTTATCTTCTAAGACTTCTTGCCCAACAACAGGTCTCAAATTGTTCACTTGTTCAATGAAAATATTCGGGTTTCTGTAACCAGGTCTTTGAAATTTTGCTTTAAGGGAAGGATTAGGAATTAATACTACGTTCTCGTTTTCAATGTGATCGTTGATAACTGGTTGTGGTAACACATGTGGGTGGTTCTCGACGACGTTGATTATTCCTAATTCTTTATTCGTTACTACTTCTCCATATTTCTCTTCACTGTAAGAACCTGAAAATTATGATATTAAGATTTTAACCGTTGATATCAGCTTATGATTTTATTTATGAGTTATATTGTCCTCCCTTTATCACACTTCATATCGTGCTATGCGTGCCTCTACACCTGTGCGCAGGTAAAGCTAGAAATTGCTTCTGATGAAACGGTCAATGTAGCCGAGTTTTGAGCCGCAGCATTACTTTTTATGTTACAAGGGGCAAACGAGTAGGCAGCCAATTGCCTACCGATGCACAAGAACATCTTCATGATCAAGAAGCAAGCAGCAAGCAGATGTGTTGCTGGCTTTTAATGATGAGTTTAGGCCGCCGGGAAGCCTCACAAACTGAACGAAACCCGACAACAATACCATCACTTGACGTGACAGCATTGCCGCCACTTCACGCCGATCTTATGTAAGAAAGAAGTACTGATACCTGAACGCCTCGGTCCAATTTGTTTATAAGCATGGTGCTATCTCTAATTAGAAAGAAAGGAGTAGGGGAAAGGAATCGAGTAGAAGGATATAAAGGTAGATGGGGAGGACAGAAAGGATGCAGATACTACTGTGACAGAAGATATAGGGGGAGTGATAATAGCAGCTAGGGTGCTCCAGGATTGCGTACCCGTTGTGGATCTGACCAGTTATCGGACAGATAAAGGAAGATCCACCCCCTGGGAGAACAACCGACCTCCTTGGTAGAATCATTTCATTTTTATAGCTCAATCAAGTCTCAAATAACTTGACTTTAAAATATTTAAAATAATAATGATAATGTCATACGTACCGTCATCATAAATACCAGCAGCTTCATCGCGAGCATTTTGTTCCAATGACTTCAATATTTCCTCTGGAACAGGTGGCGGTGTAGGAAGATGGTCACCGTGAGGTTGAAAACCGTTTTCATCAGCTGTGTATCTAAGAACACACAATTTAAATGCGGTTTATATCGGTAGATGCTTCGTATCACGATGATTTATGGAAATAAAATAAAATGGTACAATTATAAATCCTTGTAAACTTCTCACTAGTTAACAACTAATTCCATAAATTCAAACCATTCGCAAAATCAGAAGTGCGTATTTCCTTAAAACCATTCCAGACACTAAACGGTTATCAAAAATTAGCGTATTCATATGCTTTTAGAATCTATCACCGATTCATTATCAAGATCTAAGTCGCACCAAATAAGTGGGTTATTTGGTTCGATCACAGCTTGATTATAAATTTCTATTGACTTCCATAAGAATTACACAACACTATTAATATTAAAGATGTGCGCTAGATATATAACTTTCTATACGTTATGCAGTTCTTTTATTCTTCACTTATAAATTTTATTATATCATATATTTAATATATTCATCAGTTACATAAATCTCCGCAACGATATGTTGCGTATTTTTAGTTAATGTCCGCATACATATCTCACATCTGAATAAGATCACTATTTAAGTGAAGGAGAGTTAAAAATGTAAATTGACATTCTGCCTTTTACGTATGGTCACACATTAAGTAGATATTTTTAAGTTTATAAAAAAAAGTATAAAAAATTATAAAACAATTATTCTAAAAAATAGGATCAATAACTAAAATTATGTTATATTTTAACATACCTAACGGAATACTGAACTCCATCGTCACCTACATAGGAAAAAGCACCTTGAGCAATAACTCCATGTGTAGCTACGCCATTCTCTTCACCATAGATGCCATTTTCTGTTTCATAAACGTAAGCATAACCATCGCCATCATACTTGAGATCTTGTCGAAGAATAGCTGCTTGTCTTTCTAGATGGGCCTGTGGACGCTCCGGTCTTTGTTCAATAACTTGCACTTGAGGACTAGAATGTCTCACTTCTTGATTCTCTACTGTAATTGGCCTTTGTAAGTACACATTTCCTCGGTTACCTATTTCAACAACTTCTTCCTCAGGTCGATGTTCCGCTTCTATTATATTCCCATGTCTTTGATCAATGATAATATTTCCAGGTCTCTGATAAGCATCGGTTTTGGCTATATAATAAAGTGGTCTTCGAAAGGCTGCAATAACATTGCTATCTACAGGTCGTCTGTAGATAGGAATTTCATTCACTACACCATCAGCGACTGGCCGTTGGTAAGTCGGGATTTCAGTAACTGTTTCATGAGCAATCGGACGCTGATAAGCGGGAATCTCAGTGACAGGATCATGGGTGATTGGTCGTTGATATACAGGAATTTCAGTTACAATATTTGCAACAGTTGGTCTTTGAAAAATGGGAACTTCAGTTACTACCTGGGCTATAGTGGATCTTTGGACATCAGGGCTTTCAGTGACAATGACCTGATCAGTTACAGGTACTTGAAGGATGCTGCTACTTCCTCCTGCATTATGAGCTTCTGGTGGAAGATAAGTTCTATCTAATTTGTCCCCATACGTGAAGGTTATAACTGTGAGTAGCACCAGCTGAAAAGTGTTATGAATAAATAGTATATTAAGCGGTATTATTGTATATAGTTCTTTATAAATTGATGAACAGGATTTACTACCAGTAAGATTCAATAAATGGAACTGAAACCTAACTTTAGCTAAACTACAATAATCTAAAATTAATATCTCTTTAATCATAATAATTACTAACTCGTCATCATTATTTGAGCCTGCAAACTTCTGTTATAGAATTTAATAACTTAATTTGTCCATGGTTTTTATAAAAATCTTGCCCAAGTATACACATCACACATTTAATCACAATCCATTTTACACCCACACTTATTCCGTCTAACACAGGACAATCCCCTAATTGCGAGCAATGTGGTAAAATAGATGATGTACAGCACTGTTGACGGAATGTGTCCAGAACAAGCAACACAGAAGAGCAATCACTAAGAAGCTCAAATTTAATATCATAGATGTGGGTACGTTTCAAACCATTTTGGCATCACCCACATCGGATGAAGCCAAGATGGTTTATATGCTAATTTTAAGTAAATTTTAATAGATGTGTTTTTTGTAAGTTTAGGCTATGATAGGGCTGGTATATTTGGTAAACAAAATTCCTCAAATAGATAAAGAGGAAACAAAAAAAAACAGGACAAATAATAAAACAAGATAAACAAAAGTAATAAAAATTTTAAATATATGCAAATGACCTATATAATTGGAGCTGACAAACGTATTTGATGTATGGAAATTCAATATAATAAAATTCTTGTTTGATCTTAAGGCTCTAATTTGGTTAGTTAGTAATATATTTATTTTGTATAAACCAAGACATAAAGATTAAGAAAAAATATAGAATTAGAAATTTTTACCAATTTCATTCTGCGTTAATTTTACAAGCTACCACACAGATGCTAGTTGATTGAATGATGCAACCGAAATGCGAGTTCTTTATTTATACCAAATTCAACAGTTTATATTGATCCACATTAATATGGCCAAGTTTATCAAAAAAGTCGTGGTTCTCTGTTGCTTCATCACAACTATGAAAGAGGCGCCTAATCATTTCGGATGGTGTTATGCAGTCTGATTTATATATATTATTGTTAATATTCCATACAAACATAATTTACACTGAATTCATATTCGTTTTAGAATATTCAATCATTAAAAAAATACGAATATAGATATTTATAATAAAATTGTGTTTACTCGTCTGTTCCCATTTAGTTAATTACTCTAATTTTACCACTCCTTTTTCCAACTGTTACGCGCTCTTTTCATATGTGGAACAAAAATGTTAGACATGTTTCCTCTTCTTTAATGCTTAGGGATGATTATATAAAGTTTAATGAATAGAATTGACAAAATAATAAAAATAACATGATTTTTTAAAATCTTATTTTCATTTTTCTGAAAGCAGCACGGTACACGGTATTGTATTGATTAACTGTGATCTTAATCTTGTCTCGTTCATGCATGAACATATTTTGTACAACAAATCTAATTTCAAAGGATTTATTATAGATGTTTGAGGTTAATAATTAAATTTTGTCTATGCAAAACTTTAGGCGGTCTAAATAACTTTAATTTGATTTTCATTTAGGTTAATTTATGATATTTTTAGAACAATTTTAATTAGAGGTAGCGCCATGCTTGTAGCCGCATTGGGTCGGCGCGTCCGGGTACCAGTACCTCTTTCTCACATGAGATCGGCGTGAAGTGGCGGCAATGCTGTCACGTTTTAAAACCCATTGTTGATTTTACATTTGTTTATTTAATTAACAAAGGTTTATTTATTGCCATTACCATTACATGAATTAAAAATTCATTACTGCCCGCTATAAATTTCTAATAGAAAAAAAACGACCTTTGGGTGCACTATGTATAACTATCCAGGCTCAATAGCCTGGATGCTTATAGCATCACTTCAATTTTATTTATATGTGTGCCAGTAAATATATATGTTATTCCAATGCCTTAAAACGGAGATTAAGTATATCATAGTCGGAGCGTAATGGCTTTATCCGGATTATCCGTCTCCGCTGCGTTTTGAAGAGCCGGGAGCTTAGGCAAGTTCATGGTACGCCGCTTGACGGATATTCTCTCTGTATATCATTCTTTAGTGCGTGTTTGTACCATTATATAAAAGTATATAGAGTCTTATTGAAGCATATTTCTATGTATATGTAATTCTTTAGTATAAATGTACAGTTGGCAGGAAATGTCTTCAGTATTAGTCGTTGTAGTGGGGAAAAGTTTGCGCGTTATATAGTCGAGCAACTAAGTGCTATTTTGAAAGACAGCTCCTAGTTAAAGAAAATTTTGTTAAGGGTTAGTGTTAGAAATCAACGTAATGCATAACAAGCAAAAATAAGCCTTTTAACAAATTGACATGCAAACTATATTCGACCTTAGCTCGGCAAACCAAGTTCTTGGTCGACTATAGATTATGAAACGACTAAGTAAGCGTGACCGGACTGAACGAGCAGCCTAGCGAGGCAGCCTCGGGAGGCAAAATCCTCGGTCAGTCAGAATGTGCCTCGTCCGAGGAAAATGCATGTTCTCCGAACAAAAAAGTTTCATGGTCTAATTCCGAGGTAGCCTCGTGAGACTTTTCGTTCATTCAAGACACGGCTAATGTTTCAACACTAGAGACTGCTTTATGATTGATTTTTTTTTGCTGCTTTCCGCACCTGTTATTCCTTACATTACGGAATCATTATAACTTGCATGCTATAGACCTACTGCTGGGCAAAGACACCTCTTAGACCATTCTTTCCTATCTTATTAATTATCTTGCCCTCAAAAAAAAATTGATGTAGCAGACGCAGAAATATACTTCTTATCAGAAAAATCGAAACATTTCCGTTTTTTTTGATATAAATTCCTAGGTATACACATTTCGATACCTCCTACGTAAGTTGTTGTAACCCCAAATTCCCAGCTTTACACTAGAGGGTTACAAACACTAAATTGTTATATAACAGTCACTTTTTAATATGTTATTGTATACAATAATGTTATCGTCATTATTGTGTTTATAATTGTATACACAAATGTGTTATATAATGACGATTTTATTACAATTTACATGGTCGTAACGCTCTACCGTGAAGTTGAAAATTTGGGGTTACAACAGTTTACGTGGGAGGCATGGATTTTTCTGATGTGACGTATATTAACAAAGTAACGGAAATGTTTTCTTATCTATTGACAAGGATTTTTTTTACAAAAATTTAGTCGGACAAAAACTTTTTTTTTAATGTGCAATAATTTCTAAACGTATATATAAGTAAACGTATGTAATTAAAAAAAAATTCTCAATTCTTCTGAATGAACGTTTTAAAAAGCGATAAAGCCCTGTGCTAACAATTGGAATAAGCAATTAAGATTTTTTCCCCTAAGTGATTACTATTTAAGAAATAGCTTTTATTTTCTCTGAACCTTTACAAATCCCTTCCTATGTTTTATATAGATAGATATAAACTAGCTGCGCCCGTGACTTCTTCCGCGTAAAATTAGGAAGACAAATAACTTAAATTTTAACACGGTTATCTTATCATCGTATCGTATTATAATTTTAAAAAGGAATGGCTTTAACCTTCAAAATGGATGATGATGGATGGAGTTAAATGGATTTCGACGTTAATAGTAGGGGAGGTAAGAGGAGGTCGTAGCCTAATCAGTGGTCGACATTTGAGTCGATCGCTAAGTTAATTTGCTCTGCTTTGTTAAATATATATTATTAAGGCTTCATCAATTGTTTTTATTGGTATTATTCATATATATATTTTGTATGTTGTATCTAAGGAAATTTGTAATCTGTGCCTCAACGCACGTTTCGCTTCGACACCGAAGCATCATCAGGAGATAGACTCTACAAAGGTTATTCGTAAATTCCTTTACGAATAACCTTTGCATGTCATGGATTTCCGCAAAGTAACGCCTGATTCTATCAATTATCTATTTTCTTACTTAATGTTCGGTGGTCGAAGTCGCGGGCACAGCTACTAAATTATAAATAACTAGTCAACCGGCCTGGCTTCGCACGTGTGTTATTAGAATA
The DNA here is from genome assembly GCA_024363005.1 of Charaxes varanes. Classification (NCBI taxonomy): domain Eukaryota; kingdom Metazoa; phylum Arthropoda; class Insecta; order Lepidoptera; family Nymphalidae; genus Charaxes; species Charaxes varanes. Next base: position 135,555 of record JANCMC010043364.1, read on the forward strand.
TATGTACATATATTTATGAAAATAAAAACAAGCTTATAGCACTAAAGAATTTTCAAAATCGGATTAGAAGAAACGGAATATATAAACTTACAAACTTTACCTCTTTATAATATTAGTACAGATTTTAAGCATCTATCGCGACTTCCCTGAATTAAATCATGTTTTTCAATATCAAGGTTTTTCACTTTACAGCTTACCATAATTATAATTGAGCTGATGATAAATCAAATGGTTTTTTTTAATAAAGTTAATTTTATTTGAATTTAATTTTTTTATTCAAATTCCAGCAAACATCGAAGGCCAACATGCCAGAAAATACAGACAGCTGATATCCTTGTCCGAGCAGCAAGGGCTGGATTGCGATCCTAGAGGCAGTTGCCAAGGGGGCTGGCCCCATAATGTGATGCAGTGAGAAATATTTTTGTGTTTTATGTTAATATATGATAAATTAGAACGGACGGGCTAGCGTTTCACATTATTTTTAATGGCTACCAACACCTTTGAATCACTGCACTACCAGAAATCTCGCAGGTTGCCAACCTTAAACAAATTAACGAATGTCCTTTTCTTTAGACTCCCTATGTTATATCAGCTTGGAGCTGACAACTGGTTCCAGACGAATACTTGTAATTCCTATTAGTAATTTTCAGTCGAGAATTCTAAAGATAGACCACTTTGACTTGTCTGCATCACATTGCGACATAATTCCGGCCATATAGTGTGAAAATAAATTGATCATAGTTAGTAACACAAATGGAAAAAGGCTTCGGAGGTCGTTCGGCAATACGGCAAGTGTAGTAATGTCTCCCTCCATAGTAAATCTTACTTCGTCTCTAGTAGTCAATTCAAATATGGATCGGAACCAGTGAATGGAGAGAATCCGCCAGATCCACTCTTTCCAACGATTTGTCCACAGAATCAATGAGGACATCAATGAAGTCATCGGTAGTAAAGCTATTTTGTAATTTATAGGAGTTTAGCGAGAGAAGGGGGTGTTATGAGAAATCAAGACTACCCTTACGAAGAAGCGAAAAGTCAATGCCGTACAGATAGAAACAAAATAGCCGTCAGGGTTACTGATGCGTTCAAGCTGGGTGTTCGAGGAGAGGATGCGTTGAAAGAGGCCTTGGCAACGTATGGTCCACTATCTGTCAGTAAGTGTATCTTCTACTTAGCATTATTAAGGTCCAGTACCAGGTTCCGCTTAAGTTGCACAGGATGTGGCTGTGGGGAGAGTTAGGAAGTCCGAATGGCGGCTGACGGAACCCTCACAATCTCTTCAATCGCATGATTAATATCACAGTGACATTAATCGGGTCGCACTATTTTACGTGCCTTTTGAAAAACGGAGGAGGTTGGATATTTGAAAAGTAGTATTAGATTGGGTCGCCCATGACATGACCGCGGTAAGAACTACTTACGGTAGCGATCGACTAAAATACCGAGCATTGATTGAGCTACGAGCGACATTCTCCATTATCTGTAAGTGAATCAGTAATTTCTTTTATGTCTGATGAAATTATCATACTATATATATCGACTAGATAGATAAGCTGTGATTAGCTATTATATCAGGCAGCTTATTCGGAAGGTCATATTTAATTATAATTTACTTTGATACCTAATAATATTTTTTTAACATGTTTAATTAAGCCTGTGTTAGGAATAGCCCTGTGTCGTCAGGATTTAAGCCGCTCGCGTTAGGAATTTAAATACATCTATTCATTTATCATCCAAATCTTTTTTTTTTAATTAGAGATAGGCACGAGGTTGACCGCAGTCACACTAGATGTTAAGCGTAGATGCGGTCTATGGTGGAACGCGCTTGCCTAGAATGTACCTTTCTTATTAGAGGTAGCGCCATACCGGTAGCCGAATTAGGCCGGCGCGTCCGGGTACCAGTACCTTTGCCATACTTAAGTTAAGTGGCAGCAATGCTGTCACGTCAAGTGATGGTATTGTTGTCGCGTTTCCTTCGGTTTGTGAGACTTCCCGTTGACCTAAACTCGTCATTAAAGGCCGGCAATGCATCTGCTTGCCTCCTGGTAGTGCAGATGTCCATGGGCGTTAGTAGGCATTTAGCTGCCTGCTGCCTGCTCGTTTACTCTTTGTAAAATAAAAAAGAAGGTTACTAGAAATTGCCTCTTTCTTTGCAGACAGCAGATGCTGGACGGGCTGGACTCTGGAGGCGATCTGGTGCGTTTACGAGTGTCTGGCGGACGCGTGTCTGGCGCCCGATGACCAGCGAGCTTCTCCTCGTCTCCACACATACATCGATGAAGAACCCAACACTGGTCTACCTCCTAGGTAACTGTTATTCTAACATTGTATGGCTTAATCCACAGGAAGGCATCCCCTCTTTTTGTGATCCGCAGCTGTTTTGTAAGTGGCAACCTAAATTCTTCTAAATATACAAATATATGAATACGTGAAGCGAAAACTTTACGCACCATCTTAAAAAAATTGCGCCCACAGAGAAGTATTAAATTTGGCACAATCGTAGTTCATATATAGGAAGGTGTGCGAATGCTAATATTTTCTAAAAATATTCAATATTGATAAATTAAATTATTAAAATAAAACCACACGCACACCAATGCTAAACGATTTACGCACACATGTATTGAATTATGTCGAAGCGCAATCGTGACAACCGTATGTGATATTTTAATTGTCAAATTTTATTTTTCTGTGAATAGAGCAATATATGTCGCTATAGGCAAAAAGGTTTGTGGGCGAATTTCGACCAGCTGGCGATCTCTAGTTCTTATAAATGCTAATTCTTATATGTAGCTATATTCCGCGTCTTCCTCCGTGAGGACCACCCACTATCATTTAGGTATACAAAAATAGTTTATAACCGATTTTTAGACCTATCAAATATGCACAAAAATTTTCGTAAGCACCAGTCATGCCGTTTCGGAGGAGTTTCCCAACAAACACTGTTACGAACTTGATAATAATTACATTACGCGAGGGCAAAGTTTTGCTGATGTAATCGTATTTTGTTACGATGCGACCCTTGCCTACGAAAAGATATGCTTTAACAGATTGAGTCAGTCACTGTATGTCCTAGTTGGTAATTTTGGTTTGGTTGGTAAATAACAATAAGGAGGTTGCGAAATTTTTTGACAATTAAGGTAATGACATAAAATATTAGACGACTAAAAATTTTCCCTGCGAGACAACGCGAACTTAATTTGCTACAAAATGCCTGGTAAACAAGTATAAAAAAAAATCAACTGTTTTGCATATTGTCCGAAAATCCGTAAATTTGTTTAATACCTGATTACTAAAGTTATTTCACGAACCTAGTAGAATCGGTTCGTAGGCTACAGCCATTAATAATCCGGTCAACTTCCCTTTTTAAATAAATAAAATATTATCAAAATATTGTTTACGGAGTCGATCTTATTTTTTATGTAATTCCAGATACCAACACGTGCCTGTAGCAGGCAGCAAAAACCCAGAAGAAACCTACCTTGCCCTGGCTTTGGAAGCTGCCCTACTGGGACTTGGAATGCAGAGAATGTTACCAAACGGACTTTACGCCCAGGAACGATATTGTAAGCAGGTGCGTTTATACAACTTAATACCAACTTTAATACATTTAATCGTCTTTTCTTCCATATATACATATGTATGTATGGTTATATGTAAAACGATTCGATCCCTTTAAGGGGTGATAGTAGAGATCATTACTTATCAAATTGAATAAGGTTACACGGGATGGAAATGTTCTGTACATTTCATTGTCCAAAAAAAAAATTTGTTTGTTTAAAAAAAAACGTCTCGAGCTGTTTTAAAAAGGAACTTACGTATCTAGCGGTTGTGTTTGGTTTTTCACATTTGTTTCAAATTCCTGTGCTAGGTGATTTTTGTAATAAAATAGCATGGGGGGCACCCCCCCCCCCATGCTATTTATTTCTCACTGGCAGACCCAGCAGACGTTGTCTTGCCCGAATTAAGGCTAGCCTTTTATTAACCAATCTCCTTTACGTCTTTTCCATACACGACACTGGCCGAATGTTTTATAAAATAATAATTTAGCATGGTACCTCAGTCTAAAGTCTGGTACCAAAGAAAGGCCTTTATAAGAATTATTCCGGCCATTGCATGTTTTAGTGTTTTTCAATAATCTTTCTTGTCTTTTCAACCTTCCCTTAAATAAGGGGACCGAAACAAAATAAACACAATTTAAATCAGTCCAGCGGTTTTCGAGTTATAGCGAGACTAACGAACAACGATTGATTTATATATTATGCACTCAAAAAGGCTACATTACATTATACGATGCCCGTTTGCCCGTTGTCACATAAAAAACACGTGGTCATGGGATTTCTTTTCATGTGACGCACCGCTCAAAGATAGAGACACCGAAAGTCGCGTTAAAATTTTGAATCCTTGAATAATCCTATTGTAATGGGTAATTGTGTAGTGATCGCAAAAAACCTATGAAAAGATTCGATTGGTAGACATTGTAAGGAGACCGGCAACCCTAAAGGCGGGGAGCAGGGGTGGCAGTAATGAGGCCGTCTAGACGCCGTACAACACTACAATACTATATATTCTGTTTGTATTATAACCCCATACTCACTCATTTTTTCTCATCTCAACCTCGAGTATCGTTGCGGCATGCAAATGATTAATGTGGAAACGAATTATCACAAATCGTTGCCGAGATACTATATTTGTAAAGAAACTTTAGAACAACTGTAAGCGAACACGCAGATATGAATATTTTTATATCAATGAAGTTTTCAAGTATTTTCTACCGACTTCAAAAAAGTATAAGGTACTCAATTCTGTTTAATTTTTTTAAGTTTGTTACTTTTGATCTTTCGACCGGTTGAACCAATTTTGATGATCCTTCTTTTATTTGAGCGCTGACGCTTCCCGTGTGACCCCATTTCAATTTGCTCCAGTTCTGATAAATTGAAGTCGGTTTTTATATGTTAAAGTTTTACAATTACTTTTGTACGATGTCAATACACTCAGGTTTAGAAGTTGACAGGGACATACTGCTGTAGCCGCTGTAGGTATGATTGCGCAACCTTATGGACGTAGCACAAAATTTTCGCCTATTTAATAGCGAGAGGATTTACAAAAATCAGGCTGTCTATCTATGGCTTCCTAAGTTCACTTGCTCTTGCTTGCCTCAAATAAATACAAATAAAACAGCCGGCCAATTGTAAATCTACATAGTCGAAAGTCAATGTAAGATATTCATGTACTCAAGCATGCAAAAAAAAAACCTCGGTATTTAACCGAGTGGCCTTGCGAAGGTGACGCTCGAAACTGGTATCGCATATAGCGAGCGACGAAAAACAGAGACAAAAAATAAAACAGAACCAGCTGCTCGTACTCGTATTGACGATAATTATTATTGTGTAGTAATTGCATTCGATACGCTGTCTATTGAACGCTTTAAACACTTAATTTTTACTAAAGAATTTATGAACACACCGTCAGGTTTACGAAAAAAGGACAAAAGTACGAATTATTCCGAAAGTCTTATTGCTTCATCGTACACTTCATAATTAATGTAAAAGGATATATGTCTATCGCTAGTTGTTATCCGCGAATTCGTCCGTGTAAAATTAGGTAACAAAATGTAACGTGATGATAAATAGGAAAATATATAGATAAACTGAAAAACATCGGCAGAAATCCACATGGACCCTGTAAGGAATGCAGATAATTAGGGAAAAAAAAATAAGAAAAAATGTAAAACCTATATGATTTTTTCCCTAAAATGGGCAAAAAATATTCATGGAACAATTCGACCGATGAGCGATCACTTGTAATAATAAATATATCGTATGAATCCTTAATGAATGTCTTATTGAGCAACGAAGATACCAGATGTGACACTAGAATATTATTCTTGACCTGTACATTGATAAATTCGTCTACGTGTGTTTAATATTTATCGGAACGCAACTTTATTGAGCTTTATCTCTTAATTGTTTCGCCGTATATAATGTATCATGAGGAAATTTTCTGGTTCCCCAATTTGTCTTTTCGGTACCATATAAATATACGAAAAAGAACGCGCTTATGAAAATGTGTATTGAAATACTAGTGCCACTGAATCGAAACCTACAAAAATGTAGATGTGGACATCTACTGGACATACAATTTGAATACTTTTGTTTATCATCGATCCAATAACTTTCAAAGTGACGTTTTGCGATTATTATTAATGCCTTCCCCTTTTTATGTCTTCCATTATTGTCTACAAAGAATCAACTTATGTTATACTTAAGATGAAAGATGTTTTATTTTATTTGGTTCTGAAATATTGATTTTTGCTGCTTGCGGTTTCCAATATCGGATCAGTCGGAGAGATTAAGCTGGACAATAATATTAAAGTGTTGGCAGACTGATGAAAAAATACTATTAAGATCAGCCCATTTCAGTAGCCCTCTTCATAAGCAGGCCATGTACTTCTGTTGGTTCCCAAATGCATATATTTCCTGCCCGCTGCCTTTACGATGTCGTCGCGCCCTCGTGCTAATGGACTGCACATGCTTCTATAACTTATGTTCTAAAATTTAATCTTACAATTTTGAATATAGTGCAAATCCGAAGCCGACCTTGCGCTTTCACAGTCCCATTTTGATAGAATTTAATTTAATTTTCTCAGTGAGTATTTATATACAACACATGTACTTTAGTTTACCGTTTAAACTGTCTAAAATAATACGTTCTCCACGTTATATTTATCGAACGATGAGAAGCAAATAAGCGGGCATTATCTGAGATGATTATGGAAGATTGAAATCCAGATCTAATTATTATTAATAGCAATTGTTCCGAATAATTGATGGCCGCCTCCGGTCGAGCAATCGATGTCGCTACTTTTTGGGCTTTGAACATATAGGCCCTTACACCCAAAATATAGTTTTGCCATTGAAACGAAAAGAAGAAGATTGACATCAAAAGAAATTGGTTTCGTAAAAGATGTCTCTATCTATTGTATGTTCCTAACTTGAGGTTAGATTTTTTGTCAATAAATGTTGTGGTGATTGTATGTGAATATGTGCTACGTGCCTACATTATAAATAGGGATATCATGGCGTATGCGACAATAATACGACCATTTACCGCATTTTACGGTTCCGTACCTGAAAAGTAACAAAAAAGGAAAACTTAGAATCACTTGTTTTCCGTCCGTCTGTCAAAGCCCTTTTTCTCAGGAACGCTATTACATTGAAATCACTACCAAATATTGTGGTCTGCGGTCCCATGAAGATGTGAAAAAATCGACCCTCTAAGTGTAAGCAATCAAAAGTTATGGCTATAAATATAGCAAGAAGCTATATCGTAAAATACAAGTATAGATAAAATTCCGCAAACTGTAAATTTGCGAAGAAAAACAATGCAGTGATTCTGTTAAAAGAATGCGTATGAAAAATATAAATCTCAAAATTACCTGGTAAAGTATTACATGACGGTACGGAACCCTTAGCGCGCGAGTCGGACTCGCACTTGCCCGGTTTATTTTTAATGCTTTTCATTTAATCTTAAATAAATCAATGTTAATTTCGCAACACTATCTAAGCCCTAGTTTAATAGCTAGTTACTTTTCGCTTAATAATTTATTTAACTTATTAACATAATTAATTGTTTGAGTATTAAAAGTATATGTTTATTTTAGTTATTGTTCAAATAATAAAATATATATTTTTGTTTCGCTCTCTACTTGTATTATTTTCACCTTTGTTCTTTATCCAATTTTCACCATGTTTCCTACGTAGAAAGTCACAGGGAAATAATGTTTCAATTTAATTGTAATTCAGTATTAAAATATTTGTATAACATAGGCTGTATGCTACCTATTAAGGGATTGATGTTGTTACGTTTATACAATTACTTATAGATAATTGTATAAACGTAACATATAGAAGTTAGATAATCCAAAATAAAAAGAGTAAAATACATTTTATTTATTAGATTTCAAGTCCACTGATTACAATTTCATTTGAATTATTTGTTGTGTGGCTATCTTTACTATTCCATAGAAATCTTCATGTAAATGTGATCTCCAAAACCTACATTTACCCCACACTAATGCTGGAAAATACAGCCGCCTGTTATACACAAATAATTTTTTTTAGAAATATATAATTACATACATATGGATAATACACCCAGACTCGTGGTGGTGATCACTGCCCACTGCGCCAACAGGCCACCCTAAGTTTGTTTGTCAAACTTGTATTTTATTATAAGGGGCAAACGGACAGTCAGTTCAATTAAGTGACTACCGACGCCAAAGGATACATAGTACTACTATAAAGCTTGCAGATGCGTTGCCGGCCTTTGATGAATGACTGCGCTCTTTTCGTGAAGTCCCTAAGATCAGTTTTATTTTAATATAAAAAATACACATATTATGTTATTGAAGGCGTGTCTGAGCAGGCAACATATTTAACAGGGATGTAGTGTGAAGCAACGATTACTTATGTACTAATCAATATACAGAGTGACTGGTGAGACACTAACGATACTCGGGGACCTGATATTTGATGATAATATATGAAGAAAAAAATAAATTTAAATATCAATTAACTATTACGTGAAATTAAAAGAATTTTGCCTAATTATGTACGCAATGCATGGACATATCGTGAGGTCACTGTCACGTGCGAGTTATATCACGGGTAAAAGCGCGCGGGGGCGGGGGTGCTTCTCGTTGTTAATTTTTATTGTAAAAAACAATAGAAATATTTTTATGGGATGTTATCACACCCACTCCCGATACAGACATTACGCTTTATACGAGGGCAAACGATAAAATAGTCATGTAAAGGATTTCCAATACTTGAAAGGAAAATCAATAGCTGAAAATTATTTTTTTCTGAATCTTTTATGTTATTTACAGATAGCGGTACCAAGCTGCGCCGAGACGGGGTATTGAACCTATATCCGTTCCCGAGAGTAGGACGCGCAAACACACACACATGGCAAATACCCATCAATGACATTCTCCTTGGTAAGACGTCGGTAGTCACTAGTACTAAGTGAAAAGCCTAGCCATTTGCCCCTTGTTATATTATACTAGCCGTTTACCACGACTTCGGTCGCGTAAATTTAATTTCCGAAAGCCCTTAGACTTCCTTTATCTGGGCCTATAGGAAAATCCGTTCTTTGCGGATGTGTATGTTTTAAGCGGACTAAATTACAATAGTTAAAAAATTTGATCTGTTCTCTAGTCTCAAATGTTTTGCACAAATACATCGTGATAGGACTTTTTTATACGAATAGATATTAAAAGTGATTTTTTTTTAATGAAACTTATCTTCCTATGAACACTTATCTTCTGAAGTAATATTATTTTATGAAAACTTATCTTCTTATAAAAAGTTATCTTCTGAACTAATATTATTTTATGAAAACTTGTCTTCTTATAAAAAGTTATCTTCTGAACTAATATTATTTTATGAAAACTTGTCTTCTGAACTACTCTTATTTTATAAAAATTTATCTTCTTGTAAAGACTTATCTCCTGAACTTATTTTATGAAAATTTATCTTCTTATGTAAACTTATCTTCTGAACTTATTTTATTTTATGAAAATATATCATCTTATGAAAACTTATCTCCGGAACTTATCTTATTTTATGAAAATTGATCTTCTTACGTAAACTTATCTTCTGAACTAATATTATTTTATGAAATATATCTTCTTATGAAAACTTCTCTCCGGAATTTATCTTATTTTATGAAAATTTATCTTCTTATGTAAACTTATCTTCTGAACTAATATTATTTTATGAAATTAATCTTCTTATGCAAACTTATCTTCTGAATTAATCCTATCGTATGAAAACCTATCTTCTGTCTCCCTAGATGAAGAACCGATCAAACGTCAGCTATACGCGTTCCCTCGCGTCGGTAGGAACGAAATGTCAAGTCACCGTGAGTTCAAGCTGTCTCCGCAGCTTGAGGAAGTACTCTTTGGAAGACGGTACCCACTAGTGAAACGGCAGAGCGCGAGTGAAGAGATGGGGGAACAGACGACTGGTATGTGGTTTGGACCAAGATTGGGCAGGGGTTTCAGAAGCGATGATGACGGTATGTGATTTAGTATAGTATAGTATAGTATAGTATAGTATAGTATAGTATAGTATAGTATAGTATAGTATAGTATAGTATAGTATAATTTTAAGCGACGTTTGTGTATCGCTATATATGATGACATGAAATTTGTGCGATAACAAAATAAGTATAAAACGAACCGCACTTACCAACGCCCAAAGCATACGGGAAAAGGGTTAGAATTAATCGCACAGTGCTTTAAGTAATGTGTACATCAAAATTATTATCAAAGGTGTTTGTTCGCATAAAGAGTGTACCAGTCTGTACACTCGACTTCAACTGGCAGAATCTTATTTAGGACTTACACAACAGAAAGTATTAGATATAAAAAAGTCTGTTCGTTATATTTCATTATTGTTCTTTTGAATATGTCTTAGCAGTACCCTTTACACTATTGTTATTGACAAAATATATAACTTGAAATAATAGAATATAATATGTAAATCCATTGTTTTATTTCAGATACATTTATGATTTCCGCGCGATAACTGTTACCTTCCTGAGAGATTCCCGAGTAGGACTATACACGCTTCTCGAGGCTGGCGACGCGAATAAGCGCGACGATAGCCAAGCGGGGCCTCCTTTATGTATAATAATATCATTTGCTTCTGCCGTTCAAGTACCAAGACATCTTATTACGTAGGTATTACACATACTTTATTAACAAAGTCCTCCAAGTAGACCATCAGGGACTCTCGGGACGGACCACGATACATTAGACGGCAAAGTTATAACGAACCCGGCAAATAACGAGCGAACACAAATGTGTTGTCCCGTTGTCGCCAAAAACCGGAAAACTTTATTATTTTTGGTAAGTCCCTCGTTAGCTCAATCGCCCATTTACATATTTTGTACATAAATTGTGGCTTATCCTCAATTTAAAATTCTCATTTTAGCATCAAGTACGGTACGTCTTATTTGTTTTTAATTTTATAATGATATTCCTCTTGTTTTCCCTATCATTTTTCTAATATTACTAATATCTCAAAAACTTTATTTCAGGCTGTAAATGAAACCTAATTAGTTACAAATTATTTTTACTCGGCTGCTGATATATCAATCAATTCGACCCCAAACAACAGTATTATAAGATTTATAGCGTACGAGTACATAAATTAATATACTTTAGTAAATTAAGTTATACTTCAGATACAACCACAAGACCCGCAGGATTTGTCGTGGGCTTTTTTCAGAACGCCGCGAGGAACCCAAGGTAACTTTCCTTTTAACTCGAATACTTTAGCGCCAAAATATCATATACTGATTTAAAAGAGATGTATGCTATTCGACCTTTAAACCCGCTTTAAAAAATCCTAATCGAATAGAGGAACTTTGACTTGGCTAACATATCTGTTACTTAAACCCGGCTTTAGTTTGTTAGATAAACAAAAAGTTCCAAGAACGAAAAAGTCGTCATACGTTCTGGTTAACTAATACATTATTTACTAGTAGCTACATAATTACATATACATAACTGCGTCAGCCAGTGCGCCATTGCTAAACTTTTCCAAAGGTCATTGTTTATTACAAACACGATCACACGCGCATAAACATATGGTATATTTGAGAGTATCTATTTTTATATAAAGACATATTTAAGAAAAGAGTGATTCATACTGGTCTGAGAAGGCTTAATGTGTAGCAATATCGGCTTAATATAAATAATAAATAAATCATTTATTTCAGACACATAGATCCATGCAAAAGAAAACACAAAAGCCAGTATCAGTAATTAACAATAAAATAATATGACACAACATAAAAAATAAAAATAAAATACAATAAAAGTTAAAAAGTGATAATGCTGGGACCGAGAAAAGATATCTGTAGAACTTGTATTCAAGTGTATCAGATTATAGTCTGTCGAGATCAGGAATGAAACTCTACCTTTCACCCAAGCGGTCCCTCTTTGTGCTCATTGAGCCATCTAGACACTAAGTTTTAATTTATTTCATATCTTTTTATATAAAATATATGATTCAAATTCAACGGAAAGCGCTGAGAAAACCTAGGACTAAATTATTATGTAAATGTTTTTTGAGCAATATCATGAATAAAAAGTGCGAAAAAAATAAGTTACCCCTGTCGCGTTCCTTCTCAGCTCTGATCAGGCCTGCGCTTACGTCTTGCAAGTAGTCATCTCTCGCCCTGGCACGTCTGGAAGTCCTTGACCGAACTTTGGACTCAGGTTGGCCGAAGCAAGGATAATATGTTCAATTGTGGGCTTACGGACGATGTCCCATCTCATGTCGATTTAATGGTTGCTTCATATAGAGCGATCGATGTGGCCACTTTCTGGGCCACGACTGTATAAATACAAATTTAATGAAGTTTGTCATTGAATCCATTAGAAAGAGAACATCTAATTCGTCATTTAAAACACAAATCTGTCCGATTTTACTATCAAATATTCAAATTTGCATTTGTGAGATAATCAATTTTATATATACTGTAACTTAACAAGACTTACATGCGTCTAAACACATACACCTCTATACACACACAGATACACATACACGACACACATACAAATGCTTTCATAGTTTTAATTTGAATTCTTATAATTAATTTTAACACCATTCTGTAACGAATATATACAATAGATAGATCGATTTGTTGATATAAGGAGAGCGGAGATTCCTAACACAAGTAAATTTACTTAAAAGGAATTCTGCAATTGCTGTAATAATAGATCTAAGTTTCTGAAATAAATCTTTCTTTTTTTTTTAATTTTCGATAGTCCGCGACGATGAGAATATTTCTTTTAGATTTAATTCCAAAATATTTATGGCTGAATCGAAAATTTAACTTTACTTATTACCATAAACTATTTTTTTAGGCTATAATGTTTGTGCCTAAACATTATAGGCTAAAAAATACTTTCTGCTTTCTGTGTTTAGGAATGAAATCGGCGTCTCAGGAAGAATGGGACAAGTTGTGGGATATATATTTAAAAGAGGAAGACGTGCAAGAACACGCAAAACTACGAAGCGCTCTGGCCGCGCCCCGCGACGCCAACATTTTAAAAAGGTATTCGTATAGCTGACATTATTGTCAGAAATCTGCTGCTATAATTTTCTTTTAAGGCAAAGGCCCACGATGGACATTCTTATCGCCCGAATAGACCTGTGACGTCACACTTTCACGGTGTATTGAGATCAAATGCCCGATAATACTATAACCAATATCTAACTTACGATAAATGAATTTTTAAACGATATATAGAGACATTTTATGTATACATTTGATTACTTTTTTCTTATTTTTTAAGTATTATTTTATTATTAACATTGAATTAATTTAAAAATTGATATTTATTGTGCATTTTTTTTTAATATTGTATACAATTTTACTTGCTTTGTATTAAGAAAAGTATTGAATTGTTTGTGACTTTGCATGCCTTATCATGGCGAAACATGTGAATCTTATTCTATTTGTCATCCAATGTATCTTGTTTCGTGCAAATAAAGAATTATCTTATCTTATCTAACTTAAAAAAAACAGTGCATCAAAATCATATACATATTTTGTTTCATCATAGAGAACTTGATGCGCCAACCTACATTTTGCGGAAAATCGTCCAAAAATTTTAATGGCCCAACACCTTTTTGAAGGCTCGATCTGCGCCTGAAACATCACAGAAATAATTAATAGTAATATTATAAAACCATAAATTACCCCCCAAAAACCAATATAATATTATAAAACCATAAATTTCTCCACAGCTTGGTTTCCCCGGGGAAGTTACCAGCCTTAAGGGCGGCATAATTTTGAAGTAACGAAATTGTGGAAATTCCGCCCGCAATTTTGTAATGGCTCCTTTTAAGAGCATACAAAGTCCAGTCTTGACAATATGAAGTCGGTTTTTTTTAAATTTTAAAATATTGTTCTTAGATATTTGCATCTCGCATGGGATGAAAACAACATAAGAAGCCAGGACTATCTCAACGTCCTGTCCTACATCAGCGAAAATCCCAATGGCACCGAACTGGTTTGGGACAATGTACGGGCAAATTGGCCCAAACTGGTCGACAGGTTCACTTTAAACAGCAGATATTTGGGCAACCTTATACCGAGCATTACGAACTCTTTTAACACGGAGGCAAAGCTCACAGAGGTAAGCTCCTTGTTTATTGTATAATTTAGCTGCCCAAACTTTTTTGGCAAACAACGCAATACATCTATCGGCTAGGAGCAATTAATTACTTACGCTGTAATTGTATTATATGAGACGGCACGTATTGTGAGGAAGTTTCTCAATCTGGAGCCCTAACCACCGGTTGCTTGGGTCCTTGCCTCGCTGCTGGCGGAGATCTATATTTTTATATATTTTTAAATGTTTTTATTTTTATAATAATATTTAAAAATGTATCTAAGAATAAGATAAATTAAATAAATGATAGTCAAAAGATTTAGAAATATATGATCATAAAATCAAATCACGAAAAGTTATGGCATGATTAATTCATTACAAGTATATAAAATATTATGACATCTTCCCACTTTTCAACCGCGACTTGTTAAATAATGTTTGACCGCAAAAGTTTTTATTCGTTTTACAAATTCATTAACGCCCGGCTTCATATAAAAACAAGGCGTGCTTATAATTCTTATACTGTATCTTTAGGTGGCATTTAACGTCTTAGGTATAGACTATATAACGGTAACGGCATTCAATAACTACCTGTCCCGTTATTGAATTATATAACTAATATGTAACCGTTTTATATAGCTAAACCCCCCAAATGTACCTTTTCAGCATCGCTACTATAAATATTGTACTCGCGTTAATGTAAGTTTGGTCCATCGATTTTAATAATTAACCTATGTCCTATCATTCGTTTCGTTACCGATTCGTAATTTACTTTTCTTTCAACCACATCTCTGTCTATTTCCCTTTTTAAACTATTCCTACTAAATATGTAGTATCAAAGGTTTACAACAGTACAGAATGCGCGCCGTTTGTTTTTGTTTGGAACATAATCGGTCGATATTTATTTTCAGCCAGTATCTTTTTGAACTAATGCATACATTTTTATATGAAACTTAAATTACATTAAACATCTGTGATGAATTTATATGAAAATACAAAACAATACAGTAATGAAGAACAGTGCAGTAATGAAATTTCATACAACACGCCTTCTCTGCTTAGAACCAAAACAGTGCATGTTTCTAAGCAGAAAAAACACCCTTTCTAATCGGTTACGTAGTTAGTAACGATAACGTTTTGCCTAATTGGAAATACAATTACATACTGATAAGTTGAATAGTAGCAAACATAAAAAATATCTCGCACAAATATTGGGGGCTTGCTTTACCTTGGTAAAATAACCTAACCTAACCTAACCTAACCCTTGGGTTATTGTTAGAAATTAACGTAATGCATAACAAGCAAATATAAGCCTTTTAGTTAACTGATGTGCAAAAGACATTCGACCTTAGCGTGGAAACCAATTTCTTGGTCGACAATACATTTGTAAATACTTTTCGGTTTTTTGTCAGTGTGTTCTTATTTTCAGTCTTCTGTTCTCGGTGGTTTAAGTTTTGTTTGTTATTTTTCCTAAGTACTCCTACCTATCCTACTGTATTTCCCTATTTCCTGCTTTGCATTCCCATCTTCAACCTAAATCTATACATTGCCTGAATAAAAAAAACTAATAAACGATTCACTGTACAGCAACAATTTCCTGAAAATATAAAGTTAAGCGCGAAAATTCGTCCTCAAAGTATGTGACCGCAAAGGGCGGAACAGCTGCCGTACGACCCGCCTTACATCTGCGCACATAATTTAAAAAAGTACTTAAATATAATTTGAAGATCACATGATATAAATTAAACAGTCATATTGATAAAAGTGGGTGCGTTGCGAATCGAGTCAAAAGAGACGATACAGGGGTCGCGTGGGGGCCAGGTGCTTCGTAGTCATTCTTCGATGACAAATTATCATTATGTTTTTTAAAGGACCAGCATTTTTGTGTTTGGGCAAGGCATTAAAGAGATGATAATAATTTTTGTGTTGCCACACATGATGGATCGCAATTTTGGAATTAAATACCAGTGGGTTAAAAAGTGCAAACGGATTTTGACATCATAGAAAGCTTTCAATTGTTATGTACTTATTAAGCGAGTGCCCTCATGATTTTCAAAAGTACCTACTCAAATATATTTTCGTAAGTATACTTAATTTATTCCGTTATTTCTTTTCAATTTAAATATGTAAGTTTTTTTTTATTCTAACAATCTGAAGAGATTCGTAAGAAGTTTAAATTAATATAAACGTTGAAGAAATAGAAAATAATAAAATAGCGTAAAAGGAGGTCTTTGGTGGATTTCATGTCACGTTTTGCAAGTATACACGAAGCTCAAACTCTTATTTATTATACTAAAGTGCTACTTTGTTTTTTTTCTTGTATCAACAGGAATTTTAGGAATAAATAAATAAACTTTGAGCTTTGCGTGTAGTTGCAAATCGTGAAACGAAATCCAAAAAAGTATTTTTCCTACACTAAACTTCTACTATGTATTTTGTCTCGTATCAATAGGAAATGTAGGAATAAATTTTATTAGTCCATTATTCCTTGTATTAACGAGTGTAGGAAAAATACTTTTTTTTACTTCGTGTCACGATTTGGAAGTATACAGGAAGTTCAAACTTTTATTCATTACTAGCGCCCCACGCCTGGCTTCGCACAGTTGCAATAAAGATGTACAATGTACACGCAGTATCGGCTCGAAGTAAATTTTAGAGTGTAGCGAGACCCAATTACGGCGCCCTCTTACATGCTCTGTTTATAATTTTCAATATAATATAATCGAATATACCCATTTCATTATAATTAGAGGTAGCGCCATGCTTGTAACTCCATTGGGCCGGCGCGTCGGGGTATCACTACCTCTTTCTTACATAAAATCGGCGTGAAGTGGCGGCAATGCCGTCACGTCAAGTGATGGTATTGTTGTTGCGTTTTTTTCGGTTTGTGAGACTTCCGTGTGGCCTAAACTCGTTATTAAGGACGGCAACGCATCTGCTTGCCTCCTGGTCGTGCTGATGTCCATGGGCATCAGTGGGCACTTAGCTGCCTGCTGCGCTCTCGTTTGCTCCTTGTAACATAAAAAAAATGTCATTAGCCATCTTTAAGAGGAGAAAAGAATTGATATCCTCGGGACAAAAAGCTACATCCAATAATGCATCAATATTTTCTAGAACTCAATTGTATTATCTTGCTTTGCTGGTTCTAGCAAACCTCCAGTAATGGAGAAGGGACCAGGAGAAGAAGGAAGAAGCGATCGCCTCTTTAAGCGAGTTCGATATCTAACTAAAGCCTCATTAAGAACTCTAGGTACATTAGTATCTACTAGGCAAAAGTTTATAACATGTTCATATTCATGAGTATCTACTAGAAAACCGAGGTACCGAATCGAAAAAGATGTGAAATCTTGTGAGCATGCAACTTTTATATTGCATCTTTACAATATTTCACCTTTTCTAACTACAATTGCCACAAATAAAACAGTACCACTCAAGTATAAGAACAAAGAGCAACTTTGTATGGCTGAACTGATCTACAAAGTTGCATTGAAACCGTTCATGTATCTTTAAAATCGGCTTTAAATTATACAATACGTGCGAAAGCTCATTAGGGGCCGGTTAGCCGGCTTGAGGCGTTGTTTAACGATTATAACACCACGCTAAGGGTGAGCACAAACGGGCGGCTTTTTTGTATTTAATATTACATTTTTATAACCTTTTTTGTCAGGTGTATACTTGGCACAATTGTCTTCCTGCACTTTTGACATCTTTTATAACCTTTTTGTCATGGAAACCTAAAACGACTGTCGCTGTGCCGTATGTATGACATATCTACATAGATCAGATATTGTAACGTGTCTCTTTCCACTTCTTTTATTCAGAGATTTGAGATTTTTATTTAAAATATTTAGTTTTCTTGCTATAACATACATATTTATAGTGTTTACTGCTAAATGTTACATGTTCTTTAAGTGTATTTAGTACAAATATATAAAGTCGTGAGTAACAATGGACATGATACAATTTCTCGTCAACCAATCAAATTAATAAAACAGTCAACATGTCTCGTTCTTCCAAGGATTCAACGATCATCTTCTCACGACGCTTGCCGCCATCCATATTAAAAGTTGACTAAAATCGACAGTCTTACGTCTGTAACAAGCTTAAAGTTACATTGATTTTTATTGAGAATTTTAAAGACCAATGATGTTCTTAACTTTAACTTCACGAATGAGGTCTGGATTCTTGAAGCTTGTTGTATACTGTGATAAATTTATTTGCAAGTTACTTACGGGTCATTAAGGTTCTGTAGGAAAGGAATATTTATACTTAAGACAAAGTAATTTACTAAAAAGTAATCACCCGGTCGCAGCCAGAGCAACTTAACTTAGCGATCGACTCAAAGGCCGACCACTGATTAGGCCACGACCTCCTCATAAGCCTCAACCATTGGCTACCCAGTTCATGCTGTAATCACTGTGCTGTATTTTACTGCATATATCATGGGAAATTTTGTTACCTGTGTCTTCCTTCCATGTTCAGTTCATTGATTTTCTTCAATTTTAAGGATTTTAATTTTTTTAAATCAGATTTTATAATTAAGTTATACTATATTAATTATTAAAACCTATCGTTTTGGTGCATATGCACTAGATACAAAAAAAGCAAAAAATTCTCCTCGTTATTTTGCTTGGCATAACCAACAGAATTATGTATTTAAGAAAATTTTTTTACTTTTTCTACAAATTTCTATCTTCATTATTTTGTTAATGGAATAAAAAGTTTCAGAGTGAATTTCCAAGAAACTTATTATTTTTTTAATACTACTACTATAATTACACAAATTCTTGAAATTAATTCTAGGGATGCAAAAAAGAGAGGTAAAAAGGGAAAGTTAAAAAGAAATTCAAGTTCATCATCGGAATGTGACATACCTTCCAAAAGAAAAATAGTAAAAGTAGATTCTGCTAAAAGGGATAAAAGTGAATCGAAAAAAGTTAATGTCAAAAAGGATGACCCTAAAATAATCAAGAAACATGAAGTTACTAAAAAGAAAACTCTTACAAAAACTCTCGGGAAGAAGTCTTTATCCCCTGGCAAAAAGTCTGGTGGAACACCTCCAATATCAGCAAAAAGTGTAACTTCAAAAACTGCTTCAAAACATATCAAGTCACCTCCAAGAAAAGAAAGAAATAGGAGTGCTTCACCCCATGCTTCAAAAGATAGAGAAAAGGATAGAGAACGAGGTAAAGATAAAGAGCGAGATAAGGACCGCGAAAAGGATCGTGAAAAAGAGCGAGATCGTGTAAGAGGACGTAGTCGATCGCCCAAAAAAGCTCGCTCAAGATCACCGCGTCGACACGGATCGCATCCTAAAGACCCACGAAGAAAAGAGAGTTCAGAAAGAAGCCGACCAGTGTCGCCAAAGAAACAAGTGAGAAGAGATGGTAGTCCTGAACGACACAGAAAACGATCATTGAGTAGAGATCGAGATAGAGGCCGCGACCATAAGGATAGATCTCTAGAAAGAAAGAAAGATAAACACGATGACAAAGACAGACACGATAGAAAAGATAGAGGACGCGATAGAAACAAAGATGGTAAAAGAGATGATTTGAAAAGACGTGGCCGCGACCGTGGGTTAGGAGGTGGAAGGGGCGATAAGGGCTTAGAAAAGCCAAATAAGCCAATGCAACGGTTACTTCCGCGACCAGAAGAACGTTTAGCTGCATTAGCTGCAATATCAAATAGGGCTTTAGAAACCGACAAAAATCCTAACAATACGAAAGATCGTCAAGATAATCATTCCGAAAGAGGTAGTCGTAAGCAGGATAGAGTCGACAGAGATCGCTCTAACAAACGAGATAGAATGGACAGTATTGAACGGGAACAAAGTGAATTTGAAACGGGAATTGATCACCAATATGATCACGGCCATGGAATGGACCATTACGATAGAATAGATGATCGTTATGATGGTGTTGCGCGTGAAGGTGAAAGATCACCTGGTTATAATTTACAACCTAGGGATAGACATTATGACTCAGGTTATGACATGCCCGGTCCACCCCGTGGTTACCCTGAAGATGATGACAGAATTTATGGTGAATCTATGGGAGATCCTCGAGGAGTCGAAATTGGTTAGTAAATATTAGTTATTTTAAGTTTTCTTCCTGAATGATTGATTGCTTACAAGAATAATCTTACAGGTTACGATGACCGGCGAGCACGCCGCGACCACTCCTGGGAAGGAAGATCGGGATCAATGGATCGTGAGCGTGGGTATATGCATCCGCATAAAGAATGGGATAATGAAGATTATCGTGGGCCTGGAGATTGGGGCCGTGAACGACATTGGCCCTTACACGAACCTCAGGTATTATAAAATACTCCTTGCTACATGCAGAAAGTAATATTTTCTATTGAAATAATTAATCGTATCACTTTTTTTTAGGTAAGTTTCTCCTGGTATTGGAATGAACCCATTGACTATCGCAAAACATTTCGAAATCCATGTTTTATCCTATCCCACATATTCCTTGGCTGTCCTTATCCTCACTTTGGTATGCGTGTAAACTTTTATGCTGTTTTAAAATTACTTTAATCTATTTTTCTCCCAAAATGTTATGCCTCACGTTTTAGATGAGCGAATGGGGTGATAAGGAACAGGATGTTGAAGGTTGGCATCATCGTGGTCATCCGGCCGGCCCTCATCGTGGTCGTATGCATGGTAAGGTTTTAAATATAACCAGTGCTTTTTGTTACCATAACCAGGAACAAGTTATATTTCAAACAACTTCAATCATACAGGCTTTTGGCGAATGTAAATGCTAAATTTTGTTACAAAAAATTATATACATTGTATGTATTTCGATTGTCGTGCCCTCATAACAGATGTAACAAAAAGATCTGCATATAACTACTGTTTCATTTAATTTTATTAAAAAATATTTATTTACGTCGACAGCAAAGCTTTATTATTTGAATTATATCAGATGAAGTTGTTTTGATTGTTGATTTGATAAGATTGTTCGCCTACTCGTATGCGCTTATGTGTACATTTTAAACTGTGCAAACCTTGTCCTAACCATAATGAACACAACAAAAAAAGCATTATCCAGTCGTTCGGAAGTTACGCGCTTATAAATATTTTGGAAATTCATATTTATTTATATAGACTAGCGAGACCATCCAACGTTGTCTTGTCCGATTTATGGACAGACGTAAAGTCCAAAACGATCGCCATCTAATAGAACTATTCTGAAAATGCAACCAACTCCGTATTTTTCAGTACCTTTAAAATATTCCTTTGGGTTTTTCGTTCTTTCTTTTCTTTTAAAACTTCCCAGGAATAAGGCGAATAGAACACAGATACAAAATTCAGTTCAGTCGGGCCGTATTTCGTTTTAGCGACAAACGTATCAAAATGGGGTACATCATGACAAAGGCTTGTGCGGCCGATTTTTATAGATGAAGCTATTGCAGATGATTACAACCGTGGAGGTAGGATGGATCATGGACGTAACGATAACAAACGACGTGCCCCGAGAAATGAAACAGAAACGCCAAAGGAGGCAGCCCCCGCAACACCAGTAGCACCCACTGCGCAGCCAGAGGACCAGGAAGCCGAAGACAAGCCTATACGTGATGACTTGAGTGAAATTAGCGATGATCCAGATGACATTTTGGACCGGGAGGATGTAAGTTCTTAAACAATATTATAGTTCAGTAATACTAAAGACAAAGCGATGCCCAAATTAAATGATTTAACATTTCTTCAGATGATGGATCAAAACATGGACGATAGCAGTCAAACTGATCAGCAGCTTGACGAAGGTGCCTCTAAATTAGACGGATCTGAAAAAGAATCTACACAGGTATAGTTTGTTTCTAGATATGTTGTTAGTTAATCCTGTGAATATAGAGCCTCAATAGCTCAACAGTATAATACCGTACCTAGTAACTATGATGTAATACGGTTTTTTAGCTCTAATTATAATCCTTATTTTATAGGATACGAGTGGCGCTGGAGAAGAAAAGGAATCTCAAGAGGGTAAAGATGAAGAAGATGTCACAAATTTAGATTTTGAAGAAATATCTGATGGTGAATTAGAAGAAGAACGAACACGGGGTATAAATATATTTATTTGTAGAAGTTTTGTTGGAATGTTAAGAACATTAAGTACAAGTACATCTATATATTAATAGGTGAAGCGAAAACATTCGATAACATTTTGTGAAAATTGCGCAGACGGAGGACTATGAAATTTGGCACAATAATAGTTTATATAGAAGAGAGAATGCGAATGCTAATATGTTTTTATAATATGCAATATTAATATATTGATTTGTTAAAATAAAACTACACGGACACCAATGCCAAACTCACTCACTCTCACATGCATACATTTTACTATAAGATTGTGTCAAAGCGTAGACATGACGACGGAAAAATATTAATTGTCAAATATTACAATGTTGCTATACAAAAAAGAGGAAATTTTTTATATTGCTTTAAATAAGCATATAGTTTTAAAGTCTAAAGATTTGTGGTGATCACTAGCTAATATAAATGTAATGCCAGGTGTCAAACCTATAAGTGCCCTTGGAGTTATCTAGAATAATGTTATTTTAATGGCCTTAATACATACCTTGATCTATAATTCTATACTAATATATAAAGCTGAAGAGTATGTTTGTTTGCTTGAACGCACTAATCTCAGGAACTACTGGTCCGATTTGAAAAATTCTTTCAACATTAGATAGGATCATCGTCCTAGGAAGGCTATATATCATCACGATAAAATGGAATATATTTTTTTTACCTAATTTTACGCGGATTACACAGGTAGTTTATGATTTTTCAGCTGGTTTGGGTGACGCTCTTGGAGTGGATTGGGCGAGTCTGGTCGCGGATGTTCACCGACGGGAACAAGTTGCTCCCGCCGGAGGCGCCAGGGATCGTTGGAAACCGGAACGAGTTCTGGCACGTATTGGCCTCTCAGTAGAAATGGCAGGAAAAGACACAGTTCAAAAAATATTGCAGCAGAATGCCAAGTCATTAAAATCGCAAAAATCTTCTACTAATACACAGAACAATGATGATAAGTCTAAGTTGGTCAATGGAAATCACGAAGAAGCGAATGCACAAAACTCAGACGTTCCAGTAGACGTCAACGACTTACATCCAGTGGCTGCCATTCAAGTAACACATTTTTCAACTCTTACCTTTACTAGTCTTCATAATATTTTTGACCTGAAAATTTCAGGCTCGTTGGGCATTCTTTGACATGGAAAAAGACAACTGAATTTGCGTCACGTCATCGAACGCTTTCTATGAGATATGTATATAGATATATACTGTGAATATGTCGATGTCTCCTACGTAAAGTATCCTAAGTCACGTTATGCCATTTTCACTTCTTTACATTTTCAGAATGAACTTTATGAGTTTTCTCAACTGTATTAATTTCTAAATAAAATATTTTAAAAGACTTTGCATTAAAATTAATACAGTTAATAGAACTCATCAAGTTCATTTTGAAATAGTAAAAAAAGAAAATGGTAAGAATGTGGCTTACTATTACGTAGGAACCATCAATGTGTACTTGCAGGGTCAACAAAAATCATGGAACTTGTGTCATCATCAACATCTGATGATTAGGTTTCACCTCTGTTGGGATTTACACAGTGCCACAGTTCGTTTTTTTTTAAATTATTGTTTAGTACTAAAGATATTTTTGTTAAATCGTTATTTATTATTTATTTATTACTGTTATATATATTTAAGCGAAAGGTCATGAAATCTCAAAATGTGGGACATACAAATATAGCATTTGGCAAAGAGATTTACAGTTAGTAGAGATCTGCTAAGAGCTGTTTTTTCGATAGGGTTATATTAAAGAAGTCTAAGGGTACTCTCCGAAATTTATGCGGACAAACTCACGGGAAACAGTTATTTATAATGTTTATTAATATATTTCTATTGAAGGTGGCGACAGAAAAACGAAAACGTCAGCGGGCAGTTCTATTTGGTTCCGGTTGCGAGATCACTCGTGGGCTCAGTGCAAGACGTGATTTAGCACTCAGGCGTTACCTTTGCAACTTGCCAGTAGCAGAGCGGACTGGCCAGCCTCGTGTGGCACCACAACCGTCACTATTTCATGCAGCTCGGGCCATGTTAATGCAAGAACCGGTGTCTGGCTGACAATGACTGTAAACCCAGTGTTGCTTGTAGCACACTTGTGGAGAACCAAATTTTCAAGTATAAACGGACAGTTTTAATGGGATTTGATCAAAATCCTGTGTCTAGTGAACACTCAAAGTGAAACATTCATCTTCAGACATATATGTGTTTTGCTCTATTTTATCTGAACAAAGATTACAATGTATCAGATTTATTGAATTAAAAATAGGTTGTAGATCGATAGTGAATAGGTATGTTGTCGTAAATTGCAAAGACTATTATGTTTTACCTTAAGACAACTGAAGTTAAATATGTAAGTAATATGTTTAATCTTAAATGTCGTAGAAACTTTTAAGAAGTTCATGCAACTTGAAAAATTAGTAATAAAGTGATTGTCTTGATAAAATTGTTCTTATTTTACCCTTTTAACTAAAACTAATCAGTCCCTCAAAACAAAAGAGCATGTATACTATGTGACTCTTAACAAGAAGTATTAGGAGTCCTGAAAAACTCCTAGTAACATTAATTTTATTTTTGTTATTGGTTTGTTCTCAATTTTTTTTAATTTGTTAAAGTGTTATAAATTAAACCATGTATTTCTCAGTCCATCTTTTTATTCCGAATGACAACGTCATTTCATTCTTCTTAGAATATATGCACAAAAATTTTCATAAGAATCGGTCAAACCGACGACTGTCACATTCAAGGAAATCCCATGAGAAGTACAAATCTTACTCGTAAAATAACCTTACAAATGGATTATGTGACAGTACGGAACCCTCAGTGCGCGAGTCTGACTCGCACTTGCCCGGTTTATTTTATTTTAATTGTGTTAGTCATACGTAAACTGTAATATTTACAAACAGAAATGTTTTCTTTCTTTCGTTGAAATAAACGTAGGCATTTCGATTACGGGTCACTTCACGGAACTTGTATACGACTGGCAGCATGCTCTCACTAATGCAATTGACTCTGGGAGCCATTCTGGTGCGTCGGAAATGTGATAAGATTGTGACGAGGTCATTATCAATGTATACAAATACATTGACCATGAGCATTGCACAATCTGAGAATACCCGCAAGTGTTTTTTAATATTTCAGTATCCCCAGAATACCATCAATAATTTTAATGTCGACACGGTGGTAGCATATACGTATACGTCTGTTATATTAGCCCCGTCAGGCTTAAACTGCAGGCTGAATGTCATAAAAAAGAAAAAAAGGGAACGTTGGTTCCTCATTCAATTGCAACGGTAAAATAGGAACGGTAAAACAGGTATCGTCCTAAAATGATGGAGGAAACGTGTGGTAACATAAGGTGGGCGCACGAATTATGTGCAAAGTGAAAGGTGAAGTTGTTCACGCAATGCTTTACGGGCACGTGAAGTAATGAGCTTTGATCGATTGTAGGTTTTAAAAGAAGCTCCTTGATCGTTTTTAAACGTTTCTTTGTTTTATTTACCGCTGCGAAAGAAAATATAATGCCCAAAAAATAAGCTGTTTTCAATTTAATTTTTTCAACAGTATTATTTTTATATCTTCACTTAGATTATTCATAATGAGAGACTTTTTGAATGTCCTACCGTTTATTTTACATACTTTACAAACAAGATAGCGTTTAAAAATTTACGAGATATATATTTCGTTAAATAATAAGAAAGTTCCCAGTTGATGCAAGCTTTGGGAGCCTGCCGCGAGTGCCTCGCTCAAAAGTCCCAGTGCAGCGTGAAAGCGCGTGTTCCGGGCGTGGGCGGGCGGTGCAGCGACAGCCGAGGGTCTATTTATAGCATAGGTCACCCTCCCCTACCACTACATGGCAATACACTGAACTTGACTTTCAATAACGGGAAAAAAGGGCGGCTTAGGAGGCATTTGGTTG
Source organism: Charaxes varanes (assembly GCA_024363005.1). Lineage (NCBI taxonomy): Eukaryota > Metazoa > Arthropoda > Insecta > Lepidoptera > Nymphalidae > Charaxes > Charaxes varanes. The sequence continues at coordinate 161,760 of JANCMC010043364.1, forward strand.
AGCTTTTGCGGATAGCGTTAAGCCAAGATAAATGCCGTAATTTCTAATAAAGAGGCTAATGTTAAGGAAAGTATGTATAATGTTGTATGAAATTTCATTACGGCACCGTTTTCATTACGGCGGCACTGTTTTGTACTTTCATATGAATTTACCGCAAAGATTAATACCGTATTCCATTAAGCTTCATATAAAATGTATGTATTGCATAAAAAAGATACAGGCTGAAAAAAAATCGACCAAATAAAAACGAGAAAAACAAAAGGCGCAAATTATATACCATTGTAAAACACTGCCGGAATGATTTGCTCTCTCTCTGGTGCGTGCGATCAATGCAAGTCATTAAGACAATCATAATAGCTTTGTAAAACTTAGATACTCCATATGTAGCAAGAAAAATAAAAAGAAAACTGCCTTCAAAAACAGAAAGGCAAATAAATACAAAATATAAAATTTCAGGAAATATAAAAACTGCTGCAAATGACATTATTAATAACCTTTAGCCGCAAAAGTCGCACGTTAGGTATTTAAAAGCCTATAAAACTTTGATCCAGCGGAGAAGCGAAAAACGTGTAACATCGCTATCCGAAAGTGGTTTTTTCAATGAGATGTCCAATAGAATGAGACCATCTTCATTGTGGCATATTAACGAGATGTTAAAGAGCACAATCACAGCGTGAATATGAAAGAATACTTTAAATTAACATCGCTTCTGAAGCGTACTCGTAACCTTCGGAATGTAATTCTGCAATGACAGAATTGTAGAATATTGTTGAATACGAGGGCAAACGAGCAACCGGTTTTCACCCAAGTGACTACCGACGCCCATGGACAACTGCAACACCAGAGGGACTGCAGCCTATACCAATATATATAGCTGAAGAATTTGTTTGTTTACTTGAACGCGATAATCTCAGGAACTGATCCGATTTGAAAACTTCTTTCAGTGTAAGATAACCCATTTATCGAAGAAGGCTATAGGCTATATATCATCATGCTAAAGTTGAATCTATTTTTTTTTTGTACTAGTAAGTTATAATTTTTATCAACATCATATAATATACTCTCAAATTTATGATTGATTTGTTAATTTAATTATGAATTTGTTAATCCTTCTTAAATTTATTACTTTTTCCTCTACGAATATTGTGTCCTTATTTGGTTATTTAGTGTAATCCACATTTGGCTTTAGCGATGATTTATTTTGTATAACTTAATCATGTACTTGCAATAATCTGACTCATATGTAGCGTTCTCTAATACCCGCTACACAGGTTTCGATAAATCGTTGCGAAAAAACTGTACAGTTTAAACTGCACAGCTTTATCGATACGCGTGTTGATAATACGATGTCGATTAAACTACACAGTTTTTTAGCACCGATCAAACTGTACAGTTTCTTCGCAACGATTTATCTGTACAGTTTTTCGCAACGCTTTATCGAAACGTGTGTAGCCGCTACAAGATGCCCCATTTGAATCGAGCTTCGTTTATTCTTTGACAATTTTTTCCTACCACTCTTTGCTTTTTTCCATTCTATCTTTTGGGAGGACAAAGGAATCAGGAACCTTCAAGAAAAAGGATACTAAGTTCTTATAAGCCGGTGTATCTGTTAGCCTTCTGGTAGCACAATTGCCCATGAGCGTCTCTGATCCCTAAGAAGAACCGTTTGCCTTTTTCTTATATATAAAAAAGAACATGTTAAATCCTTAAACTTCAATACGAGAGCTGTTTAAAAGGTGATTGGTAAATACGTCTCACGAAATGGGCTCGTTTCGGATAAAAATAGCCGATTTGCGCGAACGCCTTTGAGAATAGATACAAATGGTTTTCCGATTGTGAGGAATATCCTCGAAATGGCCAGGGTCCGTTGCGAGATCGATCACGGTTATTTGTAAACAATTGTTGTTTCTTGTTTTGTATTTATAAACTAACTCGTACCCGCTAGTTTCGCCCGAATGAGTTGAATCATTTTGTTCAGATTCGTCATCTTAAGTCATCTATTTCGAATTAAAGCCGAAGTAAAAATCGTTTATTCATAGATACTTTTGTAATTAACACTTATGAACGTCATATGTATAATATTATTTTTTTAATCACTTAATAATTTGGTGATAAAATTTACGACTTAAAAAGCTAAGTTTACAAGGCTTCCTCGCGCCCTGCACTGAGAAGAGCCCGCAACAAACTCTACCGGGTAATTTTTTTGTCATGAAAAGGAGCCTGTTGTGTGCCACTGCTAGGATCAGGCATCCCCCTTCTCGGTCCAGTATCCTCTTTCCTGGGTCAATCACATTCAGAACTTCTCCGCAAAGGCATCTAAATCTTCATGCCACCTCTTCCTAGACCTGTCTGGTCTTTGTCGGCCATTGGTAGGCATCAAGAAAGCTGCAATATAAGGTCACCTTTGCGAGACCAGCCATTCCCGCTTCAGCCTTACTTATATATCATAAGTAATTTTTAACTATTTCTAATGTCGAGTCAAGGCATTTAAAAAATATACAATCTGTTTAATATTATAATCTTAAAACAAATGCGTTAGTACGTGTGTCTGCTGCGTATATTGTACGACATAAAGTAATATTAAACCTTCTTAGACAGCTGATGAAGTCGTAGCTTAATCGGTGGCCGGCTTTTGATCCGATTGCTAAGTTAAGTATCTCTTATCGCGGACGACTCATAGATGGGTGACCAATTCTAAGATCGATTTTCAAATATCCGACGTCCGCCGTATTTCAGAAGGCACATAAAACAGTGGGTACTGAGTGGCGTTAGTCGTGAGATTGTAGAGACTGTGGATATTCTGGGGATGACGCCAGACCTCTAAAACCTAAGCGGACCCTGATACTGGGCTGGGATAACGATAAGATGAAGAAGAAGATTTCCGGTTTCTCCAGCCAGCCAGACATACCTTCATTTGAATGATCATTTCTTTTCTTTTGCAGATATCGTTAGAGAGGATTACAAAAAAAATGAATATCTTCTAAAACAGATGCTTGGGTCGAAGTTATAGTTATGCCTTCCCGCTAACCTAATAGCCCTTAACCTAGTACAGGTGTACTGGAACGAGCTCGAGCGAGAACGAGCGGAACGTACAGGTGTACTTTTACCGCTTCGGCAATTATAAGAGCTTTTATTTACTGAACACTCCGTTATCCGGAAACATATTACACTCATTCACTATCTAACTTCAATCAAATGTTTGAGGTCAGTGGTCTCATTTCTTTACGTATAAAATTCAATCTATACTTATATATAAAGCTGAAGAATCTGTTTCCGATTGTTTGAATGCGCTAATGTCAGGAACTACTGGTTCGATTTGAAAAATTCTTTCAGTATTAGATAGCCCATTTATCGAGGAAGGCTGGAGGCAATATATCATCATTCATGACGCTAAAATTGACTCTATTTTATACCTGATTTTACTCTGACGAAGGCGCGGGCACAACTAGTCTAATATAAAATATTAACATGTCATATAACTAACACATACTTGTTTGTAGAACAGTAACTCAAAACAATAAGACCATTGAACCGATAGTTTACGAGCCAAAAGGATGAATCGCGGGAGAGTTCTAAATAAAACTACAGGTCAATGACCGCTAACCTTAACGTTGTACATAAATAGCACGTATTTGAAATAAAGAAGTTTTCAAAACTGAAGATACGTCAGATAATTTGTTTACCTTATATTCCTTCTGAGTCCTGACCTGCTTCTTACGACCGAATCTTAGTGTAGATGCTACTGTTTTGATGAACATTAAAAGAGAATGGTCCTCATTCCTTAGACATTTACAAATAAACATTGGACAAGCGGGCGTAATCTACTCTTTGTAGCTCAAGGGGAGAGCTTACGAGGCTATTTTAGTTAAATTCAAAGAATGCATTACCAAAGTGGCCATTTCAAATGTTATTGTATTTTTGAGTTGATTTATTTGTGTAAAAAATCTGTTAGCGATCACATAAATGAAGTGTCCTTTAGGACACTTATTGAAATGACCTTAGATTTTTGTTGACTTATTGAATTATAGATATACAACGAATATTATAAACTAAGATTATCTGTAATGAATTTAAAATGCTTGGAAACACTTTTATATTTTGGAAAACACACAATTTATAATTAGCACTTACAATACAAAAGATCATTTTAAAATAAATTCAAAAAAATTTTAATATAAAAAACAAGTGCATGTAACTGGCTAAAATAAGCGTGCCATTTTAAAAATTATGTCACCATTCATAACGCGGGCCGTTGTTTACCAAATAAGGTAGCATGATGTCATGTCGCCTACGAGTTGATCTTGCGGCTGTTCTCATTAAAAACTCGTCTGCGGTTCGCGTAGGATTACGTCAAGGATAATATGAACATGTCTGTTGTTGATCATATTCACTGTTCAGTACACCTTGTTTCATTTTGTCTCTAGACGAAATTAATAGGCCATAGTCATTACAGGATATGCGTGGTCAGTGCCGGTCTATGATAAATTTTAGAATGGAGCTAGATTCAATTATGACGCCCACCTTACTTGCCCTGTTTATATTTTTTTATATAAAATATGTTTAAAATAATCGCATATTAAGTCGTTGAGGCGCCCCCTGGGACTCGACGCATGGAGCGGCCGCTTCGTTCACCTTATGGTAGAGCCGGTATTGAGCGTGGTAAATCTATGTATGTAATGCTACAAAAGGGCAATTAACAAAATTATCATAACATGATCGAAGGGTTCAAAGCTTTCATGGATTTACCTACAACTGAATAACAAATAATCTTTCTTTGTTAAAAAAAAACGACTTCAATTTTTTTTCATCATTCATCAAATTGAAACGGGACCAGAAGGGAAGAAAGAACTAGCTTCTAAATAAAAAGGATCATCAAATTCGGTTCAGCCAAATTCCGAGGTAACAAACATAAAAAAACTGGACAGACATGTAAGCCGTTGGAGTTCCATTGATCCCAATACTCAACTACGACGGCAATTACTTGAGCATAATGTAACGTCACGGTAGGCGACTCAAATAGTGAGTTGAAGATAGTGCTATCTCGCTCACATGTAAACACGGATCGTTTACTGATTAACGGCGTATACTAGTGTCGGCCTTTGTTTAGTACTTAAGGTTGTGCCTAATTGTGGGACGGCACATTATTAAACGACAATACCTGATACAGATGTTATATTGTGCTTATAAATATAGTCCGTCAAGATAAGAATAGGTCGGTGTTTTATTGCCCCGGTAATATAACCCTGTTACGGCACCGATCCCCTACAACTATTATTGAAGTACGCCCAGTGATGAGCCTTCACCCATTTTGATGTACCTTTATATTTATTAACATTTAAGGTGTTTAAATGATCAAACACTATTTAAATATTTTTTTAACTTAAGCTCCTTGCTTACTAATGCCGTTCTCAACGGAATGATAAAAGTCACATCCGCGATGAGAAATTGTTAAATCTATTAAGAAACAGGAATAAATAAAGGATCGTTGACACTGTCAAATACTCATAATATGCTTATTGAATATATAGTAATTTTTTTTTACAAAGTCTAGCTTCAAATCTGCTAACAAAGTTAGTAAAGAAAACACAATTCGCTTCGTACGCTAAACAGTAAAAGATGACATCACCAGAATATGATAACGGTCAGACAAGTTTCTTATTTAGTGTAGATGTATAAAATCCTACGCAAAAATCAAGCATTCAACAAGATAAAATAAAAACACTATTAACACAATTCATATATTCAAATATGACTAGAAATATTCTATACAGTATACAATATTGAGTTATAGGAAATGTTTCTTTAAATTTGTAGAGCTATATAGGATGACAAAAGTTACTTAAAAGTAAGTGTTACAGTATGACGCTATACGAAGACGAAACCAGCCTTATAATTCTTTGGGACGATATGTTTTATTTGCTCTTAAATTTACGTCTTATAACTCGATGAACGCCGGCTGCACGCACGAAAAAGCGTGACTCCTTGTCACGTTCCGCCTGAGCCGAGCGTTCAAGCGAGAATGCGGAACAAGCGATAAAGAGGCTCAATCGATCGGCGTTATCACGTAAAATCGTTGCCCCTAAACTGACTTTAAAGATAACCAATTTTTTTTACTAAATCTAAAGCATTTTCTAAGTATTCGGAACCGTACCAGAGAAAAGGAAGGTGTACATTGTCATAATTCAAGAAGGAATGCTGGTGTAAAATGTGCAATCGCGTACATAATATACAATAGTGTATACACGGGCCACAAAGGACGCCGGGAGTGTTATATATTGAAGCTGAGTCTAGATCTACGTGAGCTTTTACGGTCCCAGTAAGTGCACTTCCGGTGGAGCACAAGTATTTTAGTCCACATTACTTAATGTCCTGCAACTCCATAAAATCGCGTTGTATTTGACAATTTCATATCTACTTTACGTACTAGCGACTTCCTCTGCTATCATATCAGCTTTTCTCTTATTTTCATCCTGTTGTCTTCAAAGGAACCATTGAGATTTCTTCTTCTTAACCCATCTGTCAATACCTGATGCAATTTTCTTTGTTCTTCTTTTTTAGGATTCCGTAGTACTACAAGGAAACCTTATAATTTCGCTCTGTCCGTCCATCCATCCGGCCGTTTGTATGTCTGACCGTAAGGTGGTCCCCCTAGCATTTCCAAACTATTAGACACAGAGACTTGAAAATTTCCATGTTGATAGAATATGCTAAAAACTTATAAGGAAAATTATTTTGAACGAAATCGGGCAATAACTTTTGAAGTTATTTAACAAATACGTTTATAGCGTATCAGATACGGAACCCTTCTATATAAGCGTGTCTTCACACGCTCTTGGCCATTTTTACCATTTATATCTTCTATTCTGTTTACCTTGGTAGGTATGAAGAACGAAAATATTTCGCACATCTCAAATTCTTAATATTATTACTTTTGTTTTAGAAAATATAAAATCTTTATTAAACCGGCATAGAACTCAAACCTGTAAGTGCATGAAACTACGCATGTACCAAACCGCCTGGCTAACACTCTTTTTTTTTAATTAGTCTATTGTGTCCCACTGCTGGGCAAAGGCCTCCCCCTTTTTGATCCATCTTCCTCTATACGGTCGGTAAAACTCTCTCAATCTCTCTATTGCTACCGGATCTATGTATGGGTGATTTCTTCCTTTAGTTTTACCGAGACAATGCGGTGTGGAACGACTTTCAGATTTGAGTAGGCAAGGAAATCCTTTTGTGGAATTAAAGTAGAAGTGTTTTTCAGTTATCACTAGTTTCAAGCCGAGAAAATCCTGCAAATTGAAAAAGGAAAAATACTTATTTTAAGGTACTCTAAAAAAGAACTATGGTACTATAATATGGTACTATGGTACTAATGAAATAAATTTTGTTTCAAGGTAAACCCAACATAACAAACTGTATAAAATAGGAGGGATGGGAACACTTTTTCTATAAAATACTAAATATATGTTTTTGTATTGTTATATATCGAAAAAAGAGCTATAAATTAATTATTAAATAAAAAGAATCATTCATGCAAAGTGTTTTATTTTCTGCTTACTTTAAATATATAACAAGTCAACCTTGGTCCATTAATTAACAGATTAAACCACAAAAGCGAGGAGGTCGTAGCTTAGTCAGTGTCCGGCAATTGAATCGATTGCTAGGTTAAGTAGCTATTACCACGTCCGAGAGATCGGTGGTTGACCTATTCCATATCTGGTATTCAAATATCAGACCTCCTCCCTGTTTCGGAAGACACGTAACGCAATGGGGTCCCGATTAATAACACAGTGATATTAGCGTATTGTGGTGGTTCCGGGGATGACGTCAGACGGTATTCGGTCATCTTAACTCGCCCCACATCCACTGAACTTTAAAGCGAACCATAGACCTGCACTGGGAAAACGCTGGGAAGAACAAGATTAAGCCAAAATGGGTACTAGAAATAAATACCTGAACCCTGGCCATTTCGGCTGCGGGATCCGCAACCAGTCTTTCCCCGTTTATAAGCAACAGTCTAGACCGCGGAAACCGTCGCAACCAGCGACGGAAAGGTCGCGAGTATATTCCCAGTCTCACGGGGGGCCACGATGAATCAACCACAGACCAAAGCCCGCCCCAGGTTACCGAAGTATTTACCAAAGCAAGATCTTCAAACCGCGGAAGTGTTGGCCGTTTGCTATAGATAAGAGCACATTTCATGTGAGAAAGAGGTACTGGTACCCGGACGCGCCGGCCCAATTCGGCTACAAGCATGGCGTTACCTCTAATTAAACTTTGTATGACTGCACAAAGTTTAGTAGAACTTTGTAGTCTTCAAGGACAAAAATGTACAAAAACTTTGAGCTATGTCTGGCTACGCCATAATACCATCCCGTTTCTCTGACGTCACGTATCAGTTAATTATGATAGTAAGGTACATACATATAATTATTCATTCGTTCTTTGTTTGTCTACAAACATACATTTAATTTGTACTTACTGTAACAATAATTAATAAACACTATAATTAAAGGAACATATTTAAACTCTGTTAGTTTGTTTTTTTTTATAACATTTCCTTTGAATTTGAATAAAATAGCAGTAAAATGTTAAACTGTTTTGTCTTTACCTATCTATGTATGAAAAAAAAATTGTTTTTTTTTCTCTATTTTTAATGGGCTGCCCAAAATAAAGAATAAAGCTAGTGGAGATAAAATACTGAAAGGTTTTGTACTTGCTTATTTATGTAATACAGTTATTGACAACTAAATTCAGTTTTTCACGTATATCCTTCGTTGTTGCTCTGTCGGATTTACTAAAGCTGCATTATGATAATACTACTCTGGATTATGATAATACCGCTACTGAGAATCTTACTGCATCAAGTAGTCTCATATTTTTAGAAAAATTGGAGAGCATTAAAGATTACTGCACGCCTTCGCGGATACGTAAAAGCTTCTAGCTGTAGTATTAGCTTGTAAGCATTTCCCTTCCGAATATTTTATTAAAATACAACTTTAAATTTACCCGGAAAGAACGAAATAGAAAGACAATAAATCTATTTTAAACTGAGTATTTTTTTTTGTTACCTAACAGGAAGTACCCATTCTTCTTTGTGTTAGAGCAAGTGCTAAGGAAGATATGCGTTTAAAAATAAATGAAAAAATGTCTATTTACGATTGGATTGGGATGTCAATTTCCAATTCTTGTTATATTACAAAAAAATAGCGCTAATTGTTAATATACACACTTCTGGAAATACCTTTATGGTCTGGGAGTCAAAGAGAGGATCTTGGGCTATACTCGAGTCCGTCAGAAAACCTTATAAAGAGAAACCATGTACTCTGTGACGTAACCCCACCAAATATTAACTCTTAATACAGATAGTTTTGTTATTGGGCCATTATAAGACCTGTAGAAAAACTCGAGCGCGTCAGATTAAGAAGAAGTAAGTTTTTTTTTATATTTAAATAATCTAATCTGTAATCTTTTATATTTAAACATTACATTTGAAATAATCTGACGAATTAAGAGTGACATAAGCCATATCTAGAAATATTCGACCGCGATTATTCTTTTCTTTTTTGAAGAAATCTGACGATTTTCTCAAGACAATATAGTTAAAACCATCACGCGCTCCATAAAATCACGCTCCAGGCGTTATTGACAAAATGACCTTACCTTAATATAACCTTTTTTTTGTTTCTACGCCTAATCTACGTAATCTACAGCACTTTAGTGACTACAAATTTAATATCGGTGCCTTCCTCACTTTTCTCTAAATAAAAATAACGCTAAAAAAAGAAATACCGTACTTTATGAAAACCAATAATATGGTGATGTTCATGAATAAGCGAATACGTGATCTAGATGTATCAAGTTATTGATTATTATCTTGTAATAGCTTAGATGCGGTCAGATGTAGTTCGATGCACTGAACTTGGTGCGGTTTCTACGCCGCATTGCACTTCAACGGAAACGATTCCCGGTAGGGTCATATATGATTGTCTTGTTCTTGTTTAATATAAATATGTATGAAAGATAATACTTCCTTCCTAATTGAAATGAATATATTAGATAAGAAATAATGAGTGAAGGACCACAACAACTGCACTCCACTACATCCTTTTACGGTAATATTTTGTAGGTATCTATAATTGCAGGGCCTACCGTCCCTGAAAATCACCAGGGTAAAGAGCTGCCATCTATTTCTCATATAAGATCGGCGTGAAGTAGAGGTAATGCTGTCACGTCAAGTGATGGTACATAGGAAAAAATGTCATAAGAGATGCATATTATGGGTCACCCATCTATCACCCGGTCGCAGCCAGAGCAACTTAACTTAGCGATCGACTCAAATGCCGACCACTGATGAAGCCACGACCTCCTCGCTTGCCAACCATTGTCTATATGTATTTATATATTTAAAAAAATATATTTGTGCATGACAGGCCGCCGGTACCTATAACACGGGCATTAAGTGGTCTAGCTTAGGAACAGACGTCCGTGTGTCATTTATTAGTCTTATGTATTTATTTATAGCATTATCCGCACAGATCTGTCCCTTAACAGCTCGCTTACAAGAAATTAGTAAATATTTTTAGAAAACCGAGGATACTTCACGGTAATTTTATTTAATCTCCTCCACAAAATGGACGCGTAGCTTTCATTATTGTATTCAAATATGCATTAGGCGGCGAAGCGTGCGACAGTCACGAACTTTTACTATAATTACTGATGATGTGACGTCATTACATAATATATCTTATAGTCAGAGCACCCATACAAAGAATATTATGGCCAGTAAAACGTTGCAATCTATACAAATCTAATATATCAAATTCTCGTGTCACAATGTCTCTTGCAAAGCTTCTCCGAAAGACCTCGACCGATTCTTATCGAAATTTTGACATATTAGGTAGTTCTGAGAAACAATCGTAAGCTATTTTTTAAGCCACTAAGTAGTGGTCTATGGGTGATCCGAGCGGACGAAGTCGCAGAGTGCAGCTAATAAAAATATAAATGTTCATTCGCTTAAAATAATTAATCGATAGTTTTATTAGTTTTCCTCAACCTTGCTATCAATCATATTCAGATACAAACGATGCTAACCCTACTAAAGAAACTCTTTCAAATGGTCAAATGTTTTTCAATTCTACCGCTGATTCTGAAATGTTGGGCTATCGAAAAGAACCAGCAAGAATCTTGTTGACTACTCTTTCAAAAATATATCTTCAGTCAGCAAAATGGAGCAATGACATTTAATCCAAGACCGGTAAACAATGGATGTTATAATTAAATCTAAGTTGAGGCGAAAGAAACGAAAGAGAAAAAGCCAGTACCCAGCACGTTAATAATTTATTTATTTTTTAAAAGGATGGTTACGCCAAGGTTGGCCCTTAGGCCCTATTTTTACTGCGACCAGTAAAATCTATAGGTACTTTTCGGGTTATAACTTATCCTTAAGACCTACAGAGTGGATAAACCCTATAATAGCTTAAGGTGTGCGTGACCTAATTCCTCGTGGGGTTAGATTCCCTAATGTGTTATTACGCCCGGGTTTATTTAGGTTAATAAATTAACGATAAAGGCGAAAATTGTCGTGGGCTCTTCGACTTGTCAGTTTATACTTAATTTCGGACGGTGAACGTTACTCGGTACGGTCTAGTGAGCGCAGTGGGGATCTGGCTTTCAGACCAAACTTTTTACCAACGACGACGAACAATACGGACGTACGAACTGTTAACCTAGGACAATTGGGTGTTTGACTGTTACTTTTACGACAAAAAATAATTAATTAAATGAAATAAGGCAAGCGAAATTATGATTATATTTAAAAACAATATCTTATATTTGATATATATAGCGGAAGAGTTTTTTTGTTTGCTTGAACGCGCTAATCTCAGGAATTACGTGTCCGATTTGAAAAATTCTTTCAGTGTTAGATAGCTCATTTATAGAGGAAGGTTATAGGCTATATATACTCAGGCCTAATTTTACGCGGACCAAGTCGCGGGTAACAACTAGTACATAATAAATATAAATCCTTTGACATATATTATACAGTGCCATGTTACCAAAGTTATACAATTCCTAGAATTGTATTCATTGTATGCAAAAATTACATCAATTCAGAACTCTAAGTCGATTCTTAAAAAGCAACGTACAATCTCACCATTTGCTACCACTTTTGTACGAAACTGTAACGTCATATTCTGCTATTTTTTCAGATATTAACAAAGAATTAAAAACTTTGATGATAATCTTATTTATGATAAGCACTAGCAAGGGTTGAAACTTTTGCCTTAAATTTATGTAAACCTTAATCTTAATTAAAAGTAAGTATTAAATCAGACTTCTTTGCACGTTTTTTAATAAATGCGATTTCACCAATCAATTTTTTTGTCTTTGGCTTTAATTTGAAGTACAGATATTAGGCTAATCAATGCACAAACAGCAGTGATGGTATTGTTGTCGCGTTTCTTTCCGTTTGTGAGACTTCCCGGTGACCTAAACTCGTCATTGAAGGCCGGCAACTGCAGTGCAGATGTCCATCAGCATCAGTAGTCACTCACGTGATCTGCCTGCTCGTTTGATTATATAAAGAAAAACCTCACTTTGTAATTCATTCAATTATTTGAATTTTGCAAGTTAACCAGTATATGTTTGCAATTGTCTGATTTGCTCAAGTAAACTTATTTATTTTATAAATTTATTTGCTTTTTGTATATATCAAGTTAGTAAATTCATTAACGCCCTAAATTTTTGCAAGTATTTGCAATTATGTATGTAGTTACCAAGGTGCGAGAATTATTCATGATATGATATTGCTAATTTCAGTGATGGAAATTCTAGTTGGAGGATATTTGTTCTCACTGTGAGAAAGCATCCCTTTGATCTACCTTTTGCATACGTATGTGTCCTATGTCACCTCGCATACGGCTAGTTACTAATTTCCCTAACATGAGTGACTTGAAAATAAATGACTCAAGCTTTCGTGAATGCTGTTCATTTATCAATATTTATTTATTGTATTTTCTCTTTATAATAAAAAAAATAGCGAAAGACAAGTGTGAGTTGGTTTAAGGTGCGAGTATAGTATACTCGTTTTTTGGCAGACTTGAGACCCGGGTACTTCACTCCTATCGTGAAATTATTTACAAATTTTTATCCCAGGAAACACAATTACAAATTATACATTCCGGTCAACAACCACAAACTAAATTTCAATGCGATTTCACTTCTCGGGTCTAGTAGTAAATTTAAGCTTAGAGACAAACTCAAATGTACAAAAAAAACATCGAAATAGGTCAAAAATAATTTAGTGACATAAAATAAATGCTTTGCTAGAAAACTTTTATAAGTCAAATCAGATGTTTTCTGTTAATTTCAAATTAAAGTTCGTAGGAAGCCTTTGGATACAAGAGACGCAACACCAGCATTTGTGGCAGTTAATGGAGAAGGCCTACGTTTAGCAGTGGACGCACCCAGGCTGTAATGATTAAAATGATGATAAATTAAAAAGCTTTCATTGCGTTATACGCTCGCTAGTAAGTTGTCATACTGATATAAGACGTATATTTTATACATCGGCAATCTCCACAATGTTGGCAATCCTTTCATTGTTCGGTTTTAGTGCGATATTTATGGCTATTGGTTATTCAGAAGCAGTCAGCAATATGGCTACGACACTTGCATCAGCAACCGTCAAAAGATAATAAAGCTATAGTTTACACGCAAGTAACACCTGTGCAGCTCAATAAAGCACCGCGGCTCTTACATAAACAATATAACGATCAATGAATAAAAGAAAACGTACGTTTATGAGATAAACGTCATGTGTGAGTGTATGACTTATTTCAATTTAGAAGTTGATATAAAAACAACATGTTTTGAGAAAAACATGTCATCACTAAAAATAAAAAATAACATTGATTGTAATTTTTAAATTATGTATAGTTGACCAAGAAAGTGCTTTACCATTTTGGATGACAGTTCCTAGTTAAAGAAAATTTTTCTAAGGGTTATTGTTAGAAATTAACGTAATGCATAACAAGCAAACATAAATCTTTTAGCTAATTGACGTGCAAACGGCCTTCGATCTTATCGAGGCAAACCAATTTCTTAGTCGACTATATACTGCTTTCTTATAGTACATTATTTCATAGACATTATCATTATTTTTATTCAAAGAAAACATTTTCAAAGTTTTTGTATTTGAAGAATATACATTTCGGTCCTACTTATATCACTTTGATGATACTTTTATAATAATGCCTCACAAATATCACGCAACAACTCATTTTCCCAATCGCCCGTTCCTATGTGCAATCACCACTTAAACTAGTCAATGACGGCAACCAATGAGCACTAACTTACCAGCCACTTCCGCATATTAAATTGTTGCTAATAAAAGTGCAAGTTATTAAAGTTTTATCGCAAGCAGTTAAAACATATGGCCTTACCTCTTTCTTACATAAGATCGGCGTGAAGTGGCGGCAATGCTGTCACGTCAAGTGATGGTATTGTTGTCGCGTTTAGTTCAGTTTGTGAGACTTCCCGGTGGCCTTAACTCGTTATTAAGGCCGGCAACGCATCTGCTTGTCTCCTGGTCCTGCCGATGTCCATGGGCGTCAGTAGGTACTTAGTTGTCTGCTGCCTGCTCGTTTGTTCCTTGTAACGTAAAGAAAGGAGCTATCTTATTATTATAAAGAGGAAATACTTGATTGTTTATTTGATTTGAATAGGGCTTTAAACTACTGGACCGTTTTGAGAAATTTTTTTGCCACTAGAATCCTACATTATTCTTGATGAACGTAGGTGATATAATATTACTAAAAGTTAGGGATCCATATGATAAAAAATCGATAATGTAAACCCTTGTTTAGCCGGAGTGGGCCGCTATTACAAAGGTGGTCACTGCTCTAGATTGTACAACGAATTTCTCCAACCGAATGGGAGAAAAACACGTTTATAAAAACGTCTTTCCTTATACATCGACCCTGTTTTCCTATAAGGCCTGTCGCCTATTATAAACCGTGCGATGCGCCGAGAACTCTATCGCAACCTTTCTGGGAACCCAAACGCCCACCTAACGGTCCACTTGAACTTTGACACACTAAAAAAACTTCGCACCAAACCCGCTTAACAATGCTAAACGCTGTGTCAGAAATGAACCTTGGTGATATCAAAACGTGACTAATATGATTAAGTCCCCATTGAGAGTGAATGAATTGTAAGATACAGTTTATTAAATGAAAACGGCCAAAAGCGTGTCAAGACACGCTTATAGAAGGGTTCCGTAGCTGATACGCTATAAACGTATTTGTTAAATAACTTCAAAAGTTGCTGTCCAATTTCGTTCAGAATAATTTTTCTAATGAGTTTTTGGCATGTTTTATCAACATGGAAAATTTCAAGTCTCTACGTCTAATAGTTTGGAAATGCTAGGGGGGACCACTTTACCAGCAGATAGACGGAAGGACGGACGGACAGCGCGAAATTATAAGGATTCCTTGTAGTACTACGGAACCCTAAAAATGGCAACAGAATCTATGACCGACGCGAGCTATAGAGCAGTCATTTGGTTCCTTTTAAATATATAAAGAACTATATGACACACGGAAGTCAGTTCCAAAATATAAGATAAATATAGAGAGTACACCCAGACTCGAGGCGGGAATCGAACCCAGGACCCCCGACGTGCACGCTGCATCGTGACGCTTATCGTAGCGTTGTGTTTTACGATCAAGAAACCAAATTTTACAGTGCTATACGTAGAATGAAAGTAAATGTCAAAAATAAAATGAAAAATCATAAACCCTGATCGATTGATATCGATGTTTCGATTAAGGTATCGATATTTGGAAATAGACAACTCGTTAGTGCTGCCAAGTTAAAAATATATACAGAATTCCTTTAAGTCTATGGTACACTGTTGAATCCAAAGACAAAACGCCATCGTAGATATATCTAAGCTAAGTGTAAGGTTAATGCAGGGCGCGTGCGGTCAACGACCATTCATTGCAGCTCATAAAAGTCGCGCAACTCCGAACTAGGGTTGTCCTATAATCCGTTTTTTATCGATATCTTCTATCGTAACGAAAATTCATTAGATGTATCGATAGTACGTAAAATTAACTCTACATTTCATGTAATTGTATGTATTGACTTTGATACATAGTATCGTCGTGTGACTGCACATTATTATCTCATTACAACATATTCTATTGTCATTACGTATTTGACATAGAAATGTCTGACTGAAAATCTACTTTGTATTGATATTTCATATTTAAATGTTTTTCATATGTTAGTATATAGGAATATACTAGGTTTATTTACCTAATTCATTTAATATTTGATGATTCTATACATAAATTATTGTCTAATAGTGATAATAGAAAGAAAACCTGATTGACTTTGTTGTGGGCTCTTCTCAGTACAAGGCGCGAGAAACCCTTGTCAAATGAATGAATGAATGAATAGTCTTTATTGTACACAAAATAAAAAACAATGATTATACAGTAAATGCAGTGGTAAAATGTTACGGACTTTTTTGACGCAACTATGACGCTGGCCGCATGGACCAAAGAGATTATGACAGGACATTGACGATGAAGAGTTTTTGAATATATTTTATTTGGTTACTATGGAGACGGAATAATAACAGAAAAAATACAAGACGTAAAAAAGACAAGGTTTTTGATTTTTCCCCGTAATAGTATTGCTTCCATCGATTTTGGCTTTGTTTAAGCTCATATTCAAACAATATAAAATGGTATTTTGACAAAATCATTAGTTATCGTTTGTCCGGCTCATGTAACAGAATAATTATAGTATTTTCATGCAACAGTTGTATAAAAGGGGCCTAAGAATACGAGTAGCGGGAGTTGTGACGCGAGTCTTGGCGAGCATGTTTTTTTATAGTGTTACCTGCCAGGCTTTTTTGTAGTTTTCATATGTTTCATAGTCTATGGCAATATTAGTGCGCTATTATAACACTACTGTTAACAGTGCTATTGTGGGCCATAGAGTATAGATTCGATTCAATAATGGGTTTACTTATGTTAATGTTGGAAAGTATATAAATGACAGACAGGAGTAGAAAAATTTCTTTCGGGTGAAAAGCAAATGTAACGAGTTGGTTATGGTCTATTTTTTTATAATAAGACTTGACAATTTATATGACATACGATTGTCACAATTACGCTTTGACATCATTGTATACACGTGTGTGTAAATTGGTGTAAGTTGTTTGGCATTGGCGTGCGTGAGGTTTTATTTTAATAATGTATTATATTTATAATGCATATTTTATTTAAGCATTAGCACACTTTCTTCTATTTAAACAACAATTGTGCCAAATTTCATACTCCTCACAATTTTCGTCAAGTGGTACTAAAAGTTTTTTGTTCACGTAATAATATGTTACCTATTTCTTCCATAGAGCATGGTTATCGTTAAAACATCATCAAGCTACTATACACCAATCTCTTTTTTTATATAATGGCCGGGAAGTAGTTTTTTAATCTTCAGCAAATGTAAACAATGATTTGTTAATTTGATCAGCTTCGTAAATACGTCGGGAAGAGTGGAAACGAACGGGAAACAGCCAAAGATACGTGTGGGCAAACACATCAGCGGAAGTTGTTCGTTAATGCGAAGCTGTTGAGGAAATTGTACGAGAGATCTGAAGTTTAATTGGGAATTTTTAATAATGCATTTACAGCGCGTAATTGGGTTAGTGTCGCGCATTTTTTCGAAGTGAATACTTCTACAGGCAGGCTTGGAACAGAAGTAAATTCGTGTATGTCGTCACCGACGTGTTCACGTGACTTGACGTTTGTTTATAGTTTTAAGTTGTCACTTGTGACGGTAGACCACATTTTTTTATAAAACAAGGGGAAAACGGGCTGGCGGTTCACGTAAGTGATAGCCCACGGACAACTGAAGCACCAGGGAGCTCGTAGTTGCTTTGCCGGCATTTGAAGAATGAGTATCCTCTTTTTTTGAAGGTCCCTAAGTCGTGCCGGTTCGGAAACATCGAAGGTGGAAACTGATTTGCAAAGATTGTACGAAGTAAGAAGTTTCTAGAAAACCGCACGGTTGTGGACTTTGAGGTAATGAGATTGTATCTACAAATCTATCTATCTAATTAAAGCTCCACGCGTGCATTCCATTTGTTCTGCAGCTACCTCTTTTTGACATAAGATCGTTGTGAAGTGTTGGTAATGCTGTCACTTCAAGTGATGGTATTATCGTCGCATTAACGTTCTGTATGTGAGAGTTCTTGGGGATCTTATTTAACAGCCAGGAACGCATCTGCGAGCCTTCTTGCCTTCGACAGTCACTTGCCTACTTGTAACAAAAAAAAAACAGATAGTAGTGACTTATCAACAATACCACACATTCGTAGCGGAACTGTTTATTACTTCACGGGCGCAAATCGATTGCTTCCCAAACGGCCAACCCTCTCATTTGGTACTCATTAAGCGCCCGGATGCGTAGACAATTACTGTGATGACCAGTCTAAGAAGCTCTTTGCTTTCTTTTCAAATTCTTGATTGCTCTTGAACAGCGTGCGGAGGGTGGGGGTCTGTCGTGATTGGTCGAGGTTAGGATGTTGAAATACATGAAAAGGAGCCTTTTAATACGATTAAACTTTTATCGCGTTAGTTATTTCTTCTTTTTAATTTTTATTGATCTAATCAAGGTTACAAGGCAGGCAGTACACTTTTATTTATTTATAACTATATTGGTATTATTATTTAGTATAAAGCACATTATACCGGCTAATTTAGTTCTGGTATAATGCAATTCAAGTCAAATCAACCCACCATATGACTGTTTATAATAAAGTGTTTAAAACATAAGGACGCAATTTCTACTCTTAGTATTTGAATAGAAGATTAATTATAGACATAAGTATATTCCAGTTAGAATCTTAAAATAAAAAAATTAGGTAAATACAAAAACTCAATGTTGCAAATTGACATGTTCAGCGTCAACCATTAACACACAGAAAAAAAATGGAGCAACCTAATTCTATTTTTAAAATCTACAGTGAACATACTTTATCCTTTTTACTTTTCAGAGGTCCTTAGTCTTATAAGGAACACTCATAGATTCGCTCTGTCCGTCCGTCTGTTCGCCCACATGGTGGTCCCCCCTAGGATTTCCAAACTATTACATGTACAATGCACATATTTAAAATTCTCCATGTTGATAGATTATGCTAAAAGTTCATTAGATAAATTTGAGCGAAATCGTACTACAAATTTGGAAATTATATAACAAAAACCCTTATTGCGTATAGATACGGAACACTTCTATAAAGGCGTACGATGACACGCTCTTGGCCACTTTTTTTAATTATACATGGATGGATTAAAGCTCAAAACAATGCAGCCACTCCCACATGCTATTTCGTGATGGGCAGGCACAAGGTATTGTTATTGTTTGCAGATTAATATCCACAATGCAACGGTTAACTTTCATCATTACTCACAGTCTAATCAATTAATTGAATTTTTCTTACATAGTTAATTTCAATTAAAGAACGTACCTTCTACAAATGGAGCTTTAAGCAAGCACTTCAAATATAATTTATTTTTAATCTTCAAATCAAATAAACAAATAAAAACCCTTCAAATAACATTATTTCTATTCGCTTTTCCTTCTGTGAAGAATCCCGTTTGAAAAAAAAAATCTTCGGTTTTATTTATAACTGCAAATTAATTGTTCGTTTCGTGAGAGGTGAGCCCATTATATGCAAAACAAATGAACGTTACGGTATTTGGTGATTACAAATTTGAAAAATACCGCTACCAAAATGGAATGGAGATAAGGAGGTTAAATTTCGTAAAGGATACTATGATATATTTATAAATAGAAACTACGAATACCTTGGGATATGTCTCACTTTAGAAAGCTTCTATTAGTGTCCACGACGCTAGCCTATCGTCGGGATTAGGATTTGAAAAGAGCATTTTTCAGGCCATCTTTCTACTCCTGGGCTATCGAAACTTATGTCCGCCTGGCCGAATTACTAAAAAAACACCAAAGAAATTGTGTCCATCGCTATTAAAAGTTACAGGGCCACCCGTAGGCCTACTTCGATCATTGCCAAAATTTGATCTAAACCAGTCCAGCCAGCAACATAATAAACACGATGATTTGTACTTGGTTATAAAATCATCAAAATACAACATTTGTGACGTCTCCATGCCAACTATGCTGAATTCAAGATCTACGGCTAGGTTAACTCTTAACTGATTCACTTTAGAGTGACGCCAATTAAATGTCCTGAAAAAAGTTTGTGTGTGTGCCCTCCGTTAAAAGAAGTGTTATGGGTGATAGACAAAATATATTGACTACCTTATGCTACAATAAGAATATGGATACACTATACAATGTCAGTCTAATCTAATTTTTTTTTTATTTCTAAGAATATCAATAGAAAAATGGTTAAAATAGCACACAGATTATGTTCTGGACATATTCCATCAAATAAATTTGAATATCTAATGAAAAAACTACCTTTTCCCTATTGCGAGCAATCTGGTAAAGTAAATTATGTACAACACCTGTTGATGGAATGTGTCCAGAACGAGCAACATAGAGGAGCATTAATAAATAAGATTAAACTTAATACTAAAGATGTGGGTAGGTTTCATGCCATTTTGGCATCACCCACATCAAATGAAGCCAAGATGGTTTATATGCTTGTTTTAAGTAAATTGAAATAGATGTGATTGTAAGTTTAAGTTACGATGGGACTGGCGAATTTGTTAAACAAAAGCCCTTGAACAAATAAAGAGAGAGTGAAAAAAAGTAAGTGAATAGTATATCAGTAACAGATAGTCTACATATAAGTACCAAAGAGTACCCTGAAATTAAAAAAAAAAACAAAAATCCCATTATGTTATTTATTCAGTACACTCTTTATCAACACTCAATTGAGAGCAGTAAGTGGTGAGTAATTACTTATCACTTATCTCGAGTGTAGCGATACTCAGTCATCTTTCGAATGATACTTTAAATTCATTTATCTTAATGACCGTAGATGTCGACTGAGTGACATTAGAGTCTACTATAGACCAGCCACAGTGCTTTAGTTTAATTACTATTTATACTAGAAAGAATGTCACTGATTGATGGCTTATATACCACATTCAATATTGCGTCTATTGTGTGAATCGATTCTAGTATCAGTGTAATTGATACTAGAGTTAAGAAAGTACGGATGACTTTAATAATTTTAATGAATTGCCTACTTGCGCTTAATTTCATACTTGCAGGTCAATGCGTCGCGCGTCGGATAAGACAAAAGTTAATTAGCAAACACAATATAACGTCTCGTATATTGTTTCGTTTAATACCTACTGCATACATTTTTTTATTGATGCCATCAAAACTTTTAGGATAATCTCAGCAGTCCAAGAAAATGAATAAGTGTAAATATTTTAAAAAATCCAGTTCTTTAAAGAACAGTCGGTTTACTACTGCTTTTGAAAGTTTTTTAAGATGTTAGGAACAGCTGTGTTCCTGGTATGCCACCCAGTACTACTTTTTTAGACAAATTGTAACTCTTCCCATAGTCTAATCACAATGAGACTAAAATAATAACGAAGCGTCTCGTTTCAAAGACGGTAAATTAAAACAATGCGTCAGATCAAGACAGGAATACTTGTGTCACCCGACCCTTCACGGCCGCGGAGAACAAAGCCGGGTGCATTCCCTAGTGCCATAACAATGGCTGCATAGAGCGTGACTCTGTTACGTGTTACTAATTTTACTTTTGTCGATGTTTACTTAAACTTTAAAAGTATACTCTACAGTCAGTGGCATCTACTAATAACACATTTTTGTTGACTATCCGTAATGTAACATTTAACCCTTGGGTTTAAAAGTAAGTTTTTTTTCATTCCTTTTATTAAGACTTTCGTAGACCACTTCTTCACTCTTTGCATAGACGGCATTAACGTTATCAGATATTATGACATCCCTGGATATATTCGCATCATATTGTCGAACGAATAATACAGCGAGAAATGTCTTCATTTCCTCTGAAAGTAAGTTCAGAATTTCACTACGTCATTTTTTAACTTTGGGCCTTGTCAGCAAAATATTCATCGTATGGTTGCCTAATATAACTTGATGTCGACAAAAGGGCTGAAACAAAGAGACCCCATTTCGGTGCCCGTATATCAAATTGTATGAAAACAATGCACGTGCGCTATCATCGGTAAGTTAATACCGAATTATTTGTCCAATGTCTACATTACTACGTATGGTTATTTATCTCGCTGCCAATGGAAGCTGTTGTAGATACCAACTACTGTTCATACAATATAACTATAATGTATTTATAAAGCATACCTAATATTAAAATTCAATACTCTTTAAAGTGTTAGCCACCAGATAAAATGTTTGTTTTCTTAATTTAAATTTGTTCGAATATTCGGAAGTTTTCAAAGTAACTCACGCAAGTCTGCTGACTTTTAAAACTGGTCACGATTTCATGAGCTTAGTGTAATGAAGTTCTAATAAATTCGTTCTTTGTTCTTTTTTTATGAAAAAAATCCAAAATAATTTAAAAAATTAATTTAGAGGTTCCTTTTATAATCCAGATGAATATTTTATTATGGTACATCTAAAAGCATCGGTCTCTTTATGTGACTAGAAGTTATAAATTAATTATATATAATAAATACCCTTTCAGGACGGTTAACAACAATGAATAAATATTTATAAAATTTAGGTCTATTCTTTTCGCAGTGTGTGTGCGCCAAGTTTACCTTACTAGCAATTACATTAAGTACACTGACAGCCCCTGAGATTTGTCAACCGTGTCTCCTTTTGCGCAAACATTTTCTACTGCGTTGTTGCAAGTTTATCAAGGTAATCAAATGTAAGTAAATATTATGAAGATATGTACAATGTGGGACTTCTAACAATATGTATAATTACAGTAAAATCGTCTTGATGGTTTAACTGTAGAACGTAATCAAATTTGTAAGGTAAAACTCGTTCTTAGTAACAAATCACAGTGCTATCTATTTGAGGGCCTAGATAGAACTTTTCGAATTGAAGTAAGTCGTCGAGTCGTCTTTACTTAGGATGAAAATGTTCGTACCAGGCCCGTAGGAGGCAAAACCTAATGGTGTCACGATTTTAATCAATGTTAATGCAACCCGCGTTGAAGCTAAGAAGGGTCCACTGTGAGCCTAGCACGAACATTTTCATTTGAGATAAAGTCGAATCGATTCGACTTATCTAACATCTGATTGCTTCTTTCAACTCATCTATTGCACTATTGACATCTAGAGGCTTTCGCGATCCTAACTACGTTAATCTACAGTGAGTTGGCCTTCCATCGTTTCGTCTTTCGATTAGAAAATGTCTAATAGGGTGTAAATGTATATAGTTTGTCGGATCTATGAGCTATGTGATCCAACTATTGCTTCTTCAATGTGCACTTCATTCATCGACTGTTTGATCATGATTGATGATCAGGAAGCGAAATAACCAATATTGCTTTACATTTACGGTTATCAAGTTATGGGTATTCTATTTTATTTTCAATTATTGACTTGACTTCTTGCGAGCGTTTTACATTGGCGGCATCGTAAGATGATATCTCATTGTGATGCAACTATGATAATGCACATATAATTCATTTATTTAATTAAGTATCCAATTATACTACTTGTTTGGTTCCGATACGTGATCATTTGTTTTCAATTAGTAAGGCAGATTATGTTTATTTTTAAGTGGACGATGCGCATGTTAAGTTAAATAAAATCAGGCGCCATTTTTAAAGTCCAAAATAAAATATAGATTTTTTATATGATATAATATGCTGAAAGCTACGACTCAATACCTGTTTCGATCCTAAATTGGAGCGGCGATAGATTCTGCAACCGGGTTTAGTACAATCATAGACTTGAGAAAGAGGCAATTTCTTGCAAATAGTAGTTTGTTTTTTGAACATCTTGGTGGAGTTCAGCTGCTAATAAATAAGGCTTAATAGTTACATATTTTAAAGAAAAAGTCAAAGTGAAAATTGTTTATTCATATAGACTTTTTTTATAAACATTTATGAACGTCATATGTATAATTATTTATTAATTTTGTGATAAAATTTACGACTTAAAAGCCAAGTTTACAAGGGTTCCTCGCGCCCTGCACTAAGAAGAACCCGAGATAGAGAGATAGGAGTTCGAGGCAGGTAATTTCTGAAGTCTACACTATATCTCTGTGAAACCAGATGCCAGCTCCAAAGTTTCTATACCGATACGACCTACCCCTATATCAGAAGAGAAATAGGAATCAGCACATTTTGTTGTGAGCCTTCTAGTAGCACAATTTTCTTTACCTTTTATACATAAAAAATTCTTGATATTTCAAGTATAATGATAGTTTCAACCGCTTTCTAAATAACAGATTTCAATTTTCAATATCGACTTATAGCGTAGTGATATTGACCTTCACAAGACAGTGAATACCGATTAGTGCTGTAGACTGAGGGGGCGTCTCCGTAGGTGTCAGTTTGTTTTCCTTCTCCGCAAACAGCTAATGTTTATGAGCCATTACAAAATTTGCAGAGTGCAATATCAAGTGCCCACAATCGTTATTTAATTAACAATCGTATCGTATCGGTATCGTAATCGTATCGGTAATCACGACTGCCTCCGAGTTGCTATTGACGACTTTATTATTTTCTACAATCAAGACTCTATCAGTAATAGTAGCGTAAACATAGTTGCAAAAGCTTCGGATATTACCCGTAACAAACAGACAGATAGACGTGCTAAACGTGTTTTAATTTATTTTTATGGTATATACCAATATAATGACTACCTATAGGTTACTTCAATTTTAATTAAAGAATTAGGGTCTTCCAAAGGAAAGTAAAACAATTGAATACAATGGATTCAAGTCGCGGGAAGCAGCTTATATAAATTATATACAGGATAAAAATATGTATACAGGACTATATGACAAACGAACGTCTGTTCCTATGGTAGACAACTTAATGCCTGTGTTATAGGTAACAGCCGCCTGTCATACACAAATATATTTTTTTAGAAATATATAATATGGGACAGCAATACCATCACTTGACGTGACATCATTGCCGTCACTTCACGCCGATCCTATGTGATACTTGTACCCGGACGAGCCGGCACAATTCGGCTGCAGACCAAAAAGAATGCAAGCGTTGCGCTAGCTCTAAATAGATAAATAGATAGGAGAAAAGAAACAAGGGATGGAGTAAAAGGATATAAAGGTTTAAATATAATAATATTATAAACTAACTAAATGCAATCAAACTGCAGCTAATCTCAGCATCTTAGGCTTTAGAAGTCATGTTTTAGTCAATTTTATTTTAAGGCTGCAGAACTTCGACCTAATTTTTCTGGACTGAATGAAATGCAAGTTTGAGTTCTGCTGCAGTAAAACGATTTTTTGAAATACTCTTTTATTTAATACATTTATATTTTCACAATTAATCATTCAAAAAATATAAGTTACACAGACCAACCCCTGGGACCTAAAAAGTTAGAATTCGTCATCTCAATAATTTAAATTTACTCTTATTACCGTTTATACTACTAGGGTTCCGTAGTTTCACTCCTTTTTTTAAAGAAGACATGGTAAAAACTGTTAGAAAAACTATTTTGTGCGAAATCTGACAACAACTTTTGAAGTTCTTTAACCTTTATCGCGTATCAGATACAAAACCTTTCTATATAAAACTGTCTTGACACTCTTGGCCACTGTATTATCTTTTTCTTTCAGGTATCATTCCCACTTCTAAACCACGGCCTCCACATCGTCAGATACAGTTGGATCTTGAATACTTTCTTCTACATCTTCAAGCAATTCATCCCGGCGGCTGCCTGGAATCGAATCCACTTCCACGGCTATGACATGTCCTCGCTCCACAAGCACATAGACCCCTTATACCTACCTCCAGAATACGGAGGGAAGAGCAGACATGTGGTGTCTTTTGAGGAATGGGTGCGGAAGCTGGATAGGTATAAGGACGAATTCATGGTTAAAGAGTTAAGAGCACTGGGATTTACAGTCGAAAATTGGCCGTCGTAGTTAATGTGGAATTAGCTCTTGTAGTTAAACACCTGGGTTATCGTGACAGAATTCAGGTTCAAATCCCGTGGGATGACTTTTTCATTATTTATGGTCTCTACTTTGACTATAGATATTAAGTAATGGTGTACTTAAAAATAAATATATATAGGAATATTGCATTACACAAGTCTTACACATTGACTTAAGTGCGTTTGTATGACATTGAGTTCCTAAACAGCTGGACTGATTTTGATTAAAGTCTTTGTCTACATTTGATAGGGTAAAATTTTATACAGAAGACAAATTACGTGAGATTTTAATGAGAACAGCTAGTTAGTATATATTTTTAAGTCATCTAATTGATAAAAAAGAATAACCATAAAATAATGGCCGAAAATCTTATATTATTAGGTTTTTTTTTTGATGAAACTTATATTTTCTTAATATGTACTTATTAATATACATGTGATAATAGAGATTAAGAAATTGTGGTAATAATAAAATTTTGTAAGTTTTGTGAATTTTTGTTTTATTTAATTTGTTACATTTTGCAAAGCATTTAAAAAATATATCTTATTAGCGCGACATATCTGAGTACCTCGATAGCTCAACCTATAGTGGATTGGGCAATGTGGTACAGATGTTTCAGTTTCAAAATGGACGCCCCTCCATTAAATAATTGCAGCGCTTGCTATTGCGTGTTCAGCGTTTTTATTGTAAACTCGAACTGAACCGCGCACTGTAAGCGAATGATACTGACGATCTTGCTAGTTTGCATCTACTACTACTATTTTACATGTAGAGAGGAACACTTTGAAGGGGCGTGCATTATTTTAAGGCTATACGCACTCTTCTTAATTCCTATCCACAGACCGCTGAGCCATTGTTACCCCAAAACTACCCTAAACTTTACATTTAATTGAAACCTAAACGAGAATTTTCGGCATACCTTTAAGGTCATTATAGCAATGTACTAAAAAAATAATCGAGATAAGCCAGGTTTATTTTTAGGTAAATAAATAAATATATACAGGACTATATGACACACGGACGTCTGTTCCTAAGGTAGACAACTTAATGCCTGTGTTACACCTTACTTGATGACCTGAGCAACGCGCGATATGGAAACTATGTTGAAAAGACAACTTTTACGGAGCGAAATGGTGAGTTTTTCTATATTTGTATTACATTCATTTCTCAATTGGCTTACGCTCACAGTTACAGAGTATTAAGATAGAAAATTTTTAGACCCATGAAACGAAACCGACGTTACCACAGGCCTATTAAAATGCTTTTCGGAGGTTTTATGAAGTTTGAATAACAAAGCCTTCGCCTCTTTCAGTGGCTTAAATATAAGAGTGCGAATTGTGGATACGGATAGACTTGCACTGTTTTGACTTTGTCTTTTAAAAATCTACTTTTGTTATTGATAACTATGATATCAACATAGTAGAGGATGAATAGATGTTAATTGATTATATAGCTACCAAATAAAAAAACTATTTGTGTATATAGTTTGATAGAAATTGATTTTTCCTCGTGTAAAGCAGTCTTTAACGATGTCTGATTCACAAGTTCTCCGCGATGCACAGCATTAATAAGGTCATAATTATTCAGCTTTATTTCATGTCCCTATTCAACCTCTCTTAAATTGTTATTGCCTATTGTAATTGCCTATATCGTTAGATGAAGATTTATCATATAACTAAGTTGATATGGTTTAAATAAAATTGCGGTTTACAAAGCTAAAGGTAATATTTTCTAAAAGCCAATAGAATATTTTGACAGATTTTTTTAATTTTTTTTAAAACGCTACTTAGTTTTACCTGTAATTTGATTTATTTAAATTTTGCGATTTACTTAAATTGCTACTCTACTTATTGAAACGTAATCTTATCATCGGTTAGAACGCAAACGGCCATTTAAACATATTTATTTTTACTTATAGAGATCTATATCAATAACTATCGGTTTCGTAAAATGTTGCTTTTGGCAAGGCCAACATTTCACCAGCCCGCACTGAAATAGCGCAAACGTTACAGATTGTTTAGATTTTGAATTAATGTGCATTCCCCGTTTGTCTTTGCTTTGAACTTTTCAATACTATTATCTTATCTCCAAGCGATTATAGTACATCTTTGAATTTTTTTTTCAACATATTAAAAATTTACTTAGTAGTTATTTCATCCGCTAGACGTCGCCTGCTTGTCAGGTGGTTTTTAGCATTCAGTTTGCCATATACTTAACTACCCAATATGCGAGGTAGATCACAGACTGTAATGTCGTTTTCCATCATATTTAAAAAAAAAACGAATATTTTGTATCAATTGCGGTTATTATCTCAGTTATAAATTATTTATAAATTTTATTGTTAAACTGTTTTCGTCTATATTACACACAAGCTATTTTCATTTATGATTCTCTATTAAACTGTGTTTCCATAAGATTAATACAATAAAAATAAATCTAATACATTAGTCTTCAAGCCAGCCGGCTTATCTCAGATTAAGAAAACAATACAATATAATCTCCGCAATGCTCAAATAAAACAACCATTCATGAATATCAAAGAGTAAAACAATTTTATTCAGTTTTACATTAGAAGCGATGATACCTGCATTGTTTTTCACCGCTGATGACACAGGCTGAGCGGCGTAACAGTTTCTGGCACGGAGTTGACAGCGTAATTTCGTCATATGACATTGAAAAACTGTTACGTTTTGTAGGAAACATAAATTATGGACATCTAATAGCCCAATAAATAAATGAAGTGTAGTCGTGTACTGGTATGATCTATATGCGTCTCTGCAGATAATATATACGACAACTTTGACCGGCGACTTCGTTCGAAAATCGAAAACCTCAAAAGTGATCCAGCCTTATAGGAGATAACGAAATAAATAGACAAGCAAAAAAATTGTATTCATTATTTATTTGACTATGTATTATAATATATGCATGAATTCAATCTATCAATAAAGCTACCGCCTGAGTCTATCATCTACGTCGTATGAGGAGATCATAGTTTAATCAGTGTTCCGCATTTGAGTCGATCTCTACGTTTAGTGCCTCCTACCGGGGCTGGGTGATAGTTGGGTGACCAATTTTAACACTGGTTTTCAAATATCCGACCTCCTCCGTGTTTCGGAAGGCACGAAAAACAGTGAGTCTGTGTGTATAAATCGCTTGGCATTAGTATGCGTGAGGATTTAATTTTAATAATTCGCACTAAAAATGCATTTTTTATTAAAATATTATCTAGCTTTTGGGTTGCAGCATTGCACCGATTTTCCCTCGTATTCATTCGCGGATTTAAGCAAAGTAGATTAGTATTTCATGCATATCATGGATTTCCGCAAAATAATTTTCTATCAGTTATAAACTTACCTATTACGTTTTAAGTCTAGAGTTAGTTAATGATGCAGGCAGCTTCGTTTCAATGCTCTCTAACTGCCGATCTAAGAATTATTTTTACATCTCGATTCAACACTGAGATACAGCAATTTGCCTTTTTAACTAAAATAAGTTTCTAGTTAAAGAAAACAAACCAATAATAAAATATTATTAAAATAAAATTTAAATAACATTAATCGCTTCATTATCTATTATTAAAATACATAATTTGTTACTGTAATGTCGTTTTTATCGAACAATAAGCGAAAAATCGTAAACGACAATACGTTTTTTGCGATTTCCCAAAAATCAGCTTTTTTGAGTTAGGTCAGTTTATTACTAAGCGTGCGAAATGAACGCTCGCATATGCCTTGCTAGCATTTGACAATCGGTGATATAATTTATATAACGTATTGGTAGGTTGGCTTTCTCCTATATTGAGTTTCTTATGCGTACATTTCCGAATTTGTGTTGGTTTCAAATGAAATAATACGCCCGCCCACTTGATTTGCGTATCGTATACAAAGCAGCCGCCCACACAATAAAGTTTGCAACTGATTCGAATAACAATATCCCGTAGAAAGATTAATATAACTTTGTCACCGCAAATGTTTATATTTGTTTTGTTTTTCGTATTGTACATATAGATTTTGAAGATGTCTTTGCTTATACAGTGGTCGACATTTGAGTCGATCTCTAGGTTAAGTAGCTCCTACCGCGGCCTGTTGATGGATGAGTGACCAATTGTTACATAGGTTTTCAAATATCTGCCTACACATATCGGAAGGCAATTCATCAATCAAATGACAAATCAATCTCTAAAATCTCAAGGCTAATATTAATTGGGACCCACTGTTTTACGTGTCTTCCAAAACACGAAATTGGTCCAATATTTATAAATTTATAAAGCCAGTGTTAGAATAGGGCCGTGATAAGAACTGCTTAACCTAGCGATCGACTCAAATGCTGACCACACTATGACCTTCTCATATCTGAAGCGCATTATTTCACTATTAAATAAATATATATAGGACTATATGCCACGCGGAAGTCTGTGCCTAAGGTAGACAGCCTGTGTTTTAGGTGACGGACGCCTATTATACACAACTTTTTTTTTTGTAGAAATACAAAAATACATACATATAGACAATACACTCAAAATCGAGATGGGAATAAAACTTATGACCCCCTAGCGGAAGGCCGGGTCACTGTCCACGACGCCAACGGATCAGTAAAATTATATGATGATTGATACCATTCAAATTCAAATTCAAATGATATTTCATTCAAGTTGACTTTTACAAGCTCTTTTGAATCGTCAAATATTTTAAAAGCTATCACTGATTCGGAAGAGTCGAGTCACTAGAAGAATCAGCAAGAAACTCGTTAGCCACTCTTTTCAAAATAGTTCTTACAGAAATTAGTTTTTCATATTTTTACATATTAACTAATAAGTACCAAAGCTGGAGCGACTCAACTCCAAGCAGTTTTCTCTTCTATATAGTCTTCGAGAGTATAATACGCTTTACGAATAAGTGTGTTTTTGACATCTAGTTTAAATTTAACAAGAGACAAACGTAATATTGCATCTGGATTCTTTTTAATGAATTGTATACTCGCCCACAAACGATTTTTGTACTCTACCCAGACGCGGGAACGGAGTCACAAGTTTATTCCTGCTTCTAGTTTACCTATCATTCATATCACAATTTTTTTAATAAGATGAATATTTCATTCATCTTTCTCATTTATCTTCTGTCTTATGAATTATCAATATTATATTCAACCATTTAGAATATATTATCTATTTCAAGTAGAATTTGTATCATCGCTAGCTTAGTATCTTAGTTGTCACTATTTTGTTTCATGTTCATTATTGATTAAAAATTAAACGAACTCCGTTTTTATGTGCTGCTAATTCTGCTTTTATGTATGTATACTAGCGGTCGGCGGTAGAGCCGGCAGACTTTTTCTTGCCCTTATGTTGGCTTGAATTGAAATAACAATTTTACATGGTCCTTCTTAAAATAGGAAAGGAGAGGTCTAAATCGAAACGCTAGATATTTAAGAGTTGCGAACAATTCTGTATTTTCCAATATTTTGAAGGTTCCGTAACTCCAAAGGATAACAAATAAAAAGATTAAAAGTGTACTATCTTATTGTTGGTTGTGTACTCATACTAGCTTATATACCAAATCTCAGGTTTATAGGACTTCAGGAAGTACCTTATACATTTTGATGATCATCAGTGACTCGGGGTCAAAATATGGGGTTTTTAAGTATCAATAAAATCTAAACTATGCAATTTAAAGTTTATATGTTTAATAAGTTTTATACTATGGGATTTTCTGATTTCTTTATTTTGTGCTTGGGTCTCGTCCTTGAATTCTTCGCTACGCTCAGGATTCGCGCGGCAATCTACTTTTATTAGTATTCTTTGCTTTGCTTTGAACTCAAAATCACACGCTCAGGGAGCAACATTTTGTTTCGGCCCCATGTAACACAAATAACTATTTTCATAACTTAAAAGCTTACGGATAGAAGAAGAGTGGGATGGCTTAGGATTGACAAGAGTGGTCTAGGTTGGGGGAGGCCTTTGCCCAGCAGTGAGACATAACAGGATAATTAAAAAAAATGCTTATGCAACGATTACGGCTTAAAAACAATACTGGTGGTCTCTGGAACAGGTCTCTGTGGTGGTGTGCACTCGGGGATCGCGCG
This sequence comes from Charaxes varanes, assembly GCA_024363005.1. Taxonomy (NCBI): domain Eukaryota; kingdom Metazoa; phylum Arthropoda; class Insecta; order Lepidoptera; family Nymphalidae; genus Charaxes; species Charaxes varanes. Next base: position 193,956 of record JANCMC010043364.1, read on the forward strand.
TCGGATCCGCAACAAGCTGACGGAGAGAGTCGGAGAGCCTTTGAAACATAAGCTGGTCTGCATCGGCGACAAGTCCCGAGCGATGCTCAGAGCCACTTTCGCAGAACATATTCTGGTCAATTTTAAGGATGTAAGTCTATTACTTTGAGACCCAACATCTCAACGGCGAAAAGAGCGCACTGAATTAAGTAAGAACTTGTTTCATTCCTCGACTCTGTTGGGCGTTGACCCAATCCCAGCACAAGTTAAACAATCAGTTGAAGGGGAAACAAGAATTTTTCGCATGTCTATAAGTTATCTTATTATTTTTAGGAGATATCTAAAGGAACTCTTATAGGTTTACTTCTATTCGTCTGTATGTCTATCAAGGCCGTTTCTCTCAGTATCGCAGGTATAAGTTGATAGAACTACCACATACTGATTCAACCGGTGAAAAATTCAAAACTGTACGCAATCATAACATATAGTCGTTTATGCCACTTTTCTCATACATTTGAAAAGGGAATCAAAATCTATAGGATACTTCTCATTGTTCTGGAATCATGATATTTCACAAGAAGCTATATCTTGGAATACAAGTAATAGGAAAAATTCCGGAAACCTTAAATTTCTGAAATAAAACTGCAGCATTTTTTCAAATTAAAAAAAATCTTATGGAAAGTATCATAGAAATCTTAAAATACCCTGGTAATGTACTACGTGATGGTACGGAAGCCTTAGTGCCTGAGTCTGAATCGCACTTGCTCTGTTTCATTTTTATAATAAAATGATAAGAATAATGTTACTACAGATCCTATACTAAAAACTCATACCACATTGGCCGGCGTGTTAAGCTTTCAAGTACCCAATGAGTAACAATAAACCTTTTACTCTTATGTCAAAGCCATAGAAATACTTTACGTTTAGTACAAACGTGTTATTTAAAGATGGCTGTCTGTTATGTATTTGTACTTTACGATGTATAACAGGTGGGTCGCGTCGCGCCCGTGTTTGCAGACGCGACTCTTATAGCCGCAGTCATAGTGAACGCAGGTTTCATGTACGACGTCGGCGAAATCTACTATAACAAGTACATCAGTCCGGTCCAGTATAAGCTGACTGTTATACCCTGCTTCAACAAGGAAAAAATTAAGGTCCGTACATTTATGCGCTTAACCTTATCTATAAGAAACAGCGGCGTCTCACAATAGCGATGGAACAGGTTGTCTGAACTAAGTACCTGCCAACTTAAATAATATATTGCCCTTTATTACACGAAGATAATTGAAAAGAGAATTATCTAAAGGTAATTATTGTACCTATCACCCGGTCGCAGCAAGAGCCACTTTACCTAGCGATCGACTCAAATGCCGACCACTGAGGCCACAACCTCCTCAACAACACACTGTTTGCATTACTGTTTAAGACACGACACCGATACGATTATTGGCAAACATTTCTTTACTTTAAGGCTAATATATACTAATATTTAATTTTAGTTACTTTAGCTAATATATACTAATATTATAACTTTAGTATATATTAGCAAACTATGAAATTTTTCCTCTTTATAAAGAGGAAAAATTTGATTGTTTGTTTGCGTTGAATAAGCTCTAAAAATACTGGACCTTTTTGAAAAATTTTTGTCCATTACAGACCTTTATTATCCCTGACGAACATAGGCGATGTAACATTTTCAAAAAAGTTACGAATCCGTACGAAATCTTCGATAATGTATATACACGCGTGAAACTAGGGCCGGGTCACTAGTTAATCTATGATTTGTTTCTACTGTCATATGTGTTCATTTTACAAACAACCATTTAAGTCTATCTCCTTATGATACTCTCTTTGCAAAGCGAAACGTCTGTTGAGGTGCAAAAGAAATTTTTTTACTTTGGTCAAGTTGTTTCAATCATATTACATTGTATAGGAAAATTTAATTTTCTAATACTAATAGCAATTTTTTCCATATATATTGCTACATAATATAGAAAAATAATTTATATGTTCATAAATATATATAACTAGTTGTTACCAGCGTCTTCGTCCGCGTAAAATTAGGTGAAAAGTTTTAGCATATAGATTTATAGCCTGTAGCTTTCCTCAATAAATGGGCTATCTAACACCGAAAGAATTTTTCAATTCGGACCAGTAGTTCCTGAAATTAGCGCGTTCAAGGAAACAAACTTTTCAGCTGCTTGTATATTAGTATAGATAAGAAAAATGACAAGAAAGACATCCTTATTGTATATAATAACATATACTGATATGTCGATTGTTCCTTAATTGGATGGAATCTACTAAATATATATTGGTCGGTAACACGCGTGCCAATACCCACCGCCCAGTTATGTACGCCACATCTATACTAATATATGTATAAAGCAGAAGATTTTACTTGTTAGTTTGCTTGAACGCGCCAATCTCTGGAACTACTGGTCCGATTTGAAAAATTCTTTCAGTGTTAGATAGCCCCTTTAATGAGGAAGGCTATATACCATCACGCCAAAATCGGATCAATTTTTTTATCCTTATTTTACGTGGATAAAGTCGCGAGAGTCACTAATATAAAAACAACGTGCAGTCAAATGATTCGATCGCGAAGTGTAAAAATTGTTACGGGTGTAACGTCATTAGAAATTGAATAGAACTGGTATAAAGCAAGAGCGCTTTTGGCTCCAAAATACGCGCACCATTTTCATGGGAGCAGATAATAAAGTAACAAAACATATTATTTGCCCGAATGTAATGTTCCATTCCTGCATGGTGCAAGCGCATTGGATTTACACAGGCCATTTTCTATTTTTGCACCCAAGAGAGAAAGGTTTTGTAATATTTTCACAAAACATTTACAGAAAACTATACCTTGGTTCAATATAATGATTACTGGAGTTTAAACCTGAGTTGTAACCAGTAACTTTACTATTAAGTAAGTTAGTATTTAATTAAGTCACTGCTTATAATTTATAAGCAGTGACTTATATTATTAGCAGCAGACTAATATTATAAGCAGTGAATAGTATTGGGATTAGCCAATAGTTCAAAACTCAGTTTCGCTTTTTAAAAAACATATTCCATTTCTCTCTTTACTGGTTCGAACAAGTTGAACCACGGGAAAAACCAGCAAGAGACTCGTAGTGACTCTTTTAAAATAATTCTTACAAAAAGAGAGAAGCGTTATGACTTCACAAAAGATGTGCACCGTTTGCTAGCTGAAACAAGAATGACGCATGTTTTTTTTTTCTGATCGTGTAATGCTATTGGTCAGAGTGACCTTAACAGCGTCAACGGGCGGGGTGTTTGGGACGAGCCGAAGCTCATGGAGATCTCCATGTTCTTGAATACGATGCCAACATAGATAATACATCCAGACTCGAGATGGGAATCGAACCTATGACCCCCGAAGTATAAGGCAGGTTCACTGCCCACTGCGCTAACGGGTCAGCCAAAGTCAAAATGAAGAATTCTAAGTTACACATATAAAAGTACGCAATAAAGTATATATTTTTTGAAAATAAATATAGAAAATTAATACGACCCTTCACAATTTAGACTAAAATTTATATTTTTTTATATATTAAAGGGGCGAATGGGTAGGCGGGTCACCTAAGTGACTACCGACGCCCATGGACATCTGCACCACCAGCAGGCTCTCAGAATCTAATCAAAATCTCTAAATTGTAATAATATTGTTGGCATATATTATAAAATAAAAAAGAATACACATAGGTATATATCGTATAATTTATTATTATTTATCTTTTTAGATACCAATAGATGAAATTGGAATATCTCTAATGTCAGAAAAATCGAAACTCCTTGCAAGTTTATGTTTTGTAAAGATTATCAGAAAAATGTGTAAATTTAGGAATATAAGTCAAAATAAACGGAAACGTTTCGATTTTTCTGATGAGAAGTATACATTTCGACATTACTGACATTTCAATTTTATCTATTGGTATCTAAAAATATGTAGAATAACAAAAATTCAATACATTATCCAAACCAATAGATTCGTTTTGGATTCGACGTCGTGTTCTCCAACAGAACTTGGCTTTTCTGCATCTACCAAATAAATGTGAAGTAGGAGTTCCTGAACTTATACAAAGTAGTTTGAAGAACTTGAACGTTACAAATTTTTGTTTTATCGCTTTGTCTAGTGTTTCCAAGTTTGTTTGCTGCATTGTTAACTGACTTTCCAGAAAGGAGTCTTTCGGCAGGGGATTTCTGGTCTCAAAGGATCTTTTTTTTGGTGGTAAATATAGTTCAACTAGCCATCCGCCCAGATGAAATACTTATATGCATTTATCATAGATGTAAATCTTACTTTTGATTCACTCTGATGGTGCAGACATCTTTGGCCGTTGGTAGTCACTTATCGCCTTTTCTTTCCGCTTGTAGTATAAAAAAGCTCTAATGAGAAAAAGAAGTCTAAGGGATCAAACTCTAATCGTAAAGAGACTCTAATCTAAGACTAAAAGGAGAAACTCTACTGTGAAAAGACTCTACTCTAAGAATAATAGGAGAAACTCTACTGTAAAGAGACTCTACTCTAAGACTAAAAGGAAAAACTCTACTGTGAAGAGACTCTACTCTAACACTAAAAAGAAAACTCTGCTATGAAGAGACTTTACTCTAAGACTAAAAGGAGAAACTCTACAGTGAAACCTACAAAAAACTGTAGCGGATAATTCAATGTTCCGTATCGAGTAATTTGAATCTGTGAGGTTGTTACAGTGTGCTCGAATTTAATCCCGAAAATACCGAAGCTTTTCCCGTTACTTTCATCACAAAATTTCCTGTTCTATATTTGTAGAGAGCTATTATTAATATTTTCCAAGAAATTTCTAAATGTTTTTATATAACGCGCATTATGCAAAATATATATAATGTTTTATATATTATCTTCTATATATAAAAATGAATCGCAAAATGTGTTGGTAAGCGTAAGGTTCATTGAAGTCCAAGGATGGCTTTTACGGCGAGAAAAATTCGAATAATTGCCGAGAAAAACCTAAAGTCAGCTCTTTTCTGTTTCTCTTACAAACGGTTCCTAACTAAAATGTAAGAGTCAATTTGAACTTTATTGCTATAAAGTTCATATTAAGTTACAAGCACTCACTGTTGTCTAAGCAATGTAGGTGTGTTCCTAACGTCTCTTCAATTTGCACTTTATTACCTCTGCACAAAGCACAAACGATTCGTGTCATTCGTTATATCTATAATACGGGAACGGGAACGGGGATTATATAGGCTAATAGAAGTAAATAGCCCAACGTTCGGGCAGAACATCGTCCGCAAGTACTTTATAAAAAGGTCTGTGGCAAATAAATTTTATAAAATTAAATTTAAAATTAAATTTTTTTCTAAAAAAACTAGATATCTTTAAAAACGATTAACATTTGTCCTTGAAGACTACAAAGTACTGCAAAACTTTGCGCAGTTTCACAAAGTCCCCGGCCACACTACATGATCATTCAAATTAAGCTATGTCTGACTCCGACATTATACATAGAAACTTCAATAGAGTGTCTAGAATTAACGCCATCTTGTATACTACTACGAAACTAATGTATCAAACCACATCAGGTTATGATAGACCAGAGCTATCTCGTGTCGAATGTAGATAATATGTATGTATTGGCTATATAACTTATGTCGTTCATAACAAATCCGTAAATTTAGTAATTGAATATTATTGCGACGTAACAGACTTCCTCCTTACAAATAGAATTGGATTGAAAAGGACTTAAAAAATAAACCGGGCAAGAGCGATTCAGTCTCACGCACTAAGGGTTCCGTACCATCACATAATATTTTTACTAGGCCGCTTTAAGATTTCTTTTCATTTGACAAAGACATCGCAATATTTTTCACATTACTACAAATAACGGTTTTCGCAATTTTTCCTATACTTATGCTTCACGATATAACTCTTAGCAAAATTTCGTGATTCTAGGTCACCAGAAAGTATATATACGTAGGTTTTGATTCCCTTTTTGAATGTACTAGTATGGGAAATGCGACATAAATGGACATATATTTTGATTGCGTAAACTAAGAGGGTAGTTTTTTATGCAGCTTCGTGGGGGCCCTCGAGTAGACTTCAGTATTTGGTATTACTTAATTTCAACTTTATACCTGTACACAATTCGGAGAAAAAAGGTCTTGAAAGACAGATAGACAAACAGATCCTAGTACAACAACAAACTTACAATTTTCAGATTTATTCCTTTACTTGTGCTGCATATGTCGCTTCTTGCCAAATTTCATGAATCCAGGTTAACGGGAAGTACCTTCTAGGTTTTAGTTCCTGTTATAAATGTATGGTAAATGTGATATAAGGGGACATATGATTTGCAATACTATATGACATAACATATGACAGTTGATTTTTTTACAACTCACACAACACAGCCCTCCATATTTGGTATTATATTTTCTTTATACCTACGCGTTCCTATGAAAAAGGATCTTAAGAGAAAGACGGACCGAGAACGAAGTAATCCTATAAGGTTTGCCCTTGGAGATACGGAACCCTAAAAATTACCTAACATTCTTTTATTTCACAAATAATATACGTTACATGCACTTTATTAAAAAACTAAAAAATATTGTCACATTCCTTTGCACCTCGTATATTAAAATTGTATTTAGTAAAACTCTGGACTTAAATTTTAAATTAAAGTCCACCTTCGTTTGAAATTCAAACGAAGCTGCATTTGTGGTGCTGGAGTGTCAGTATTTTTGAATGCTCGCCTCCGAAAATAGTGCCTTAAAAATTTAGATGCATTCGCGGGAATTAAAAAATTACTGTGGCACTTCCACGTTCTGATTAACGCAACCTAGTTAGCGGACGCGGATTTAGCCCTCACTCGCACGAGAGTTAAAAAAGCGTTGCGTTAAATCTCGGCGTTGAGGAGGTCGGGCCCTAATCATTGGTCGGAATTTATGTCGATTGCTAGATTTGCTCTTTGTACGACCAGGTGTTAGATGGGTGACCCATTCTAACACTGGTTTATATTTAATATCCAATCTCCTCCGTGTTTCGGAAGACACGTAAAACAGTGGAATCTGATTAATATAACTTTGTAATATTAGTCGTAAGGTTGTAGAGATCGTGGGGGTTTCGAGGATGACGTCTGATGGCAATCGGTCATCTTAACTTACCCCACAGCCATATCGTCTACAATCTATGTAAACTCTGGCACCTAACCGGGATTACGCTAGGAACAAGGAGAATTAAAAAAAATTAACGTATTTATCTTGAAATAATTTTGAGCCATAGTTAGGTTCTACTTTTAAATCTGACACCTAGTCTTTATAGTGCAAAAAAGAACATTACCCTTTTGTGAAAAGCCAAAAATAAATAGGCTTACTTGAATTAGAAAAATATAAATGTGAATTTCAGAATTTCTGATAGTATGTCTTCAGCCAAGGCCTTTTTATACATCTACTGATTAAAAAATGTTTTTTCTATAGTTTGTCAAATCTTCAAGCGCTATTTTTTTATTGTGAAGGGGAATCTTTAAGGATTACGGAAAAATTCAATTTGACGATTTGTAGATAAAACCATCATTAACGCCTAAAGTGTAAGCTCCAGGCGTTATAAACAACATCATCATCATACCTTAACCGTAAGCTATTTTTATCGTTTTTGCACCTAATCTACGTAGATTCGCTGAATGTGAGTGTGTGTGAATGGTGTATTGGATTATGTAATCCAATAGATCCCCACAAGGCTTTAGTGACTACAAACTTCGCATCACGGGCTTCCCTACTATTGCTTATCTCTCAATTATATCAAATTTTCAGATATTTTTAGTTTACTATATACGTACCTAATATATATATGTTTATATCTCAGTTTTTAGGGTGCGCAACTCATCAGTTTCAATCTAAAAATCATACTATATGTATAACTGTACCTATAATGAGAATGGCCCGATGGCGTAGATCCCTACTTAAAGGCCGGCAACGCATCTGCAAGCCTTCTTGGTGGTGCCGATGCCCATGAACATCGGTAGAGACTTACCGCTGATATGATATATAAAAATGATAATTTTAAATATAGACAATATTATAAATATAACAAATTGTACTTAACTTTAAATAACCAATTTTTATTCCTATACACATCACGAGTAACGAGGAGTTCCGTAAGTACGTAAGCATTTATGTACAGAGTCTGAAGATGTGGATCTTAATGCGGATAAAATCAAGCACGACAAGTCGTATTATAAGACATACTTTGATTTTCTCAAGATGCATTAACCAAGTTTGTTTACTAACTAGGTAAAAGTGTAGGCATCGAAAATCGTGGATAAAATATGTTAATGGATAATATATCTAATGATTAACGCTTAGGAGCTATAATACAGTGTATTATTAACTGGTGTGAAGCTGAGTTGATGGCTGTATGATAATCGGTAAGCCGAGAACTTTCATTGTCGCTGTCGCTACTTTATCACAACTTATTCCGTGATAAAGTGTAAGGCCTTATTCACACGAGAGTTAAAAAAGCGTTACGTTAATTTCGGCTTTGGCACTTTTTAGCGTCCTCGATATGTAAATATAGCGAAATCTATACCGAAAATAGGACATTGCTCGATAAAAAAGCGTCGCGTCTTAAAAGCACTGCCGTGTAAACATAAATTTAGGAATTGATACGTTCTATTGCAACGCTTTTTTAACGCACGGTAAAAAAGCGCTCGGCTTTAAGGTGCTTATAGTTTAGTGGTGCATTTTACTAATTTTATAATTTACAGGCAATTGTCCGTTTTAATTATTCTCGTGCTATATTTTATTAAGTATTTTATAGGTTTATATAGATGCTAAAATATTAATTACATTTTTATAGTTCGAGAAAATGGTGTAAGGAAATTAAAAGTCACAAGTTAAGAGGTTTTTCAACGAGATTTTATAGTAGCGTGCTTTACTTTCATTTTCACTGTGTTAGAAAAGTAATGTTTTATACACTGTCTATGGATTAAAAGCGATGGTGTCATAAAAATAAATAAAATATGTAGTCTATGTTATCAGGAAGTAAGGCATATTATTGTAAGTATAGATTGTTATTTATAAACATCGTAGAGGACTAGTGGCTGTATTGTTTGTTAGGTTTTGCTAGTAGGGCAGCAATTAGCCAAGGCCTATAGTACCTACTAGCTAACGGTACAATAGGTACATAGTCTAATTATTGGTAAAAGTAATAATGAATTTAAATTGTGCCAGATACGAGACATTGTTATCGACCGCTGTTACAAAGTTCAGTATGCTATCGACCGGAATTAAGGGAACCGTGATCAACTCATGTAAACCCCGTGCATTGCACTTTGAACAAAATGATATGCAACTTTATGAGACAAGATGTAAACTAACTTTGTACGATTTAAATATTAAATAATAATAAGTATATACAGGACTATATGACACACGGACGTCAGTTCCTAATGTAGACAACTTAATGCCTGTGTTATAGGTAACAGCCGCCTGTTATACACAAATTATTTTTTTTAGAAATATATAAACAAATACATATATATTTAAATACACCCGGACTCGAGGTTTTAACTTGCGGTTTTGCTATAGATATCGTATATCGTTATTAACTATATGCAATTAGTAAATAATAATAATTTCGTCGTTACAAACAGTCCCTTTAATTTTATTTTTGTGTATAGACAATTCTATTTATAACTTGTAGCGAAATGCGTATATATTTCAGTGAAAACGTTAAAATATTTACGATAAGGTTAACAATGTCTAAATTGGCTTTTTGTACAGCGTAGAGAAAGTTCTTGGATTTGAATTTAACTAAATATTGTACATGCAATAAAGTTAATTAACAACACATTATATTTTTAGAGAATTACGAGGATTAAAATTCAACATATTCTCGTTAAACTATCAAATTCATTTTTTTTTCTGCTTTATAGCAATATTTCGAAGTTTCCAAAGTGGCACTGCGTACCCCGTCATAAGAAGTCCCTGAATATAACTATGTAACTATTTTGTCGTAAAGTATTATTTGCGTTTGTTATATTGTTTATTAATAAACGAAGTGATTAAATAGACATCTATCATAAATGTCAATTATCAGTCAGGAAAAATATATAAAATATAATTTTCATAATTGTATCGTTAATCTATATTGAGTAGCCATTGCCTATTTTGTAACGTTAATCATTGCAAGCGTCAATCTACATCTTCTATACATATAATAATAGCGTAGATATTCTGTATCAGTACATTTAAAATTAAAAAAAACTATAAATAACTGTAGGACATTAAGAATGAACAATGGAGTGTAAAAATACAATTTTTGAAATTATTTTCTGCTAACAACATATTTGTTAAGCAATAAAGTAAAAACTATAGGTTCAATCCAAAATCTAATTGATGTAAATCATTAAGCTATATTTCGTTCAACTAATTTTTATTATTTAATATAATTCAACACACAGATATATCTCTTTTCTTTCCAGAGTTTTTGGGTAACTTGCTTCCATCGGTCACGTTTTGTACACAGATATATAACTAAATTAAAATCAAACGACGAAGATAGGTTTTTATTTTTTGTTTTATAATAAGATTTTCGTAGTTAAGTAGTTTCTTCAAGTTTTATTCGACATTTTTTTCCCTGGCTACTGCCGTGACCCTTTTTCATGGTATAATGTCTTACTGTACATTACAATATAACTTATAGTACATTGGACCTGGTATAGACATATTGTTTTATATTCAATGACGGTGCGGATTCTGTTCTTTTTTCGTATAGACTTTAGCTCATTGAAAAAACACATTAAGATTTTTTTAACGTAAATAAAGTTCTGGAAATGTTAACAATACACTATTTTTTTTTCCACATTTTAAAATAAAATTCAATAGGGTAAAAGAAAAATTATATACAATGTAGTAATCGTTTCAGCCGCAGCATCCCCCATACCGGAATTAAGGCGCGAAGACCTATTTACCGAAGCAAATCCCTGTTTCTAATTGTTTATAAATTAATTGAAAAACTAAGTGCGCGTAATTTTTTTTTTACATTTTTGTACGTATGGTTAAAAATACATTTCAAAAGTTTATATAAAGATTTATTGACAGTCCCTGGACTCTTAGGTTTTGCAATTTTTATGTCTAACGGCATTCCATATCTAGATAATAAGAATGTTATTTAGATTTTTAATTAAAATTCTATGCGTTTTTTAAAAATAAGTAAGTATTATGGTATATAAGAATTATGTCGCTACATGCTTAGTTACATATGTAAGTAACAACTTTTATTAATTATTATATAAAGTAACAAGTTATGTTACTATGCACGTACACCCATGCACATAACATTTATTATTTAAATCGTGGATTATTACCTATTATGATTTACTTTATAGTATTCTATATATGATTATTATAATGTTTTAAGAAATATTAAGAAATCCCTTTATCCAACAATTTATATTTCAAAAATATGTACGTATCATATTAGCAGAGAGTATAAAGTATTATAAATTTTATAGATTTTAAGTTTCTATGTGAATCGGTCACTCTAACGTTTTTAGTTTCATTCTGGTTTTTTTTTCTTATTCGTAAAGAAGCACGTGCTTGACTGCAATCACATCGATTTTAAATGTCGCATGGTGGACTGCAAACCTCTCCACCAGATCCTGTTTGTACTACTTAATATATGTGCCTAGACATGGACTTACGCGATGCGTCTAATCTATAAGCTATAAGTCCATAACTAATTATTATGAACACGGCTTTTTAACTCACGTGATAATGATCAGAGGGCCTTGCACGAACATTTTTGATAGTTTTACTTACTTATACGTTCGAAACCGAACGTCAAATGAAACAATAACACTAAAGTTTTACTAAACATTACTAGCACGAATGAAATCAAAACGCACGTGTAAAATGGAAGCACGACCCTTCATTTGACGTTTCGTTTTGAACGTAAAGGTAAGTAAAACTATCTAGAATGTTCGTGCTAGATCCTCTGGTTTGCCCTACCAGTTTCGAACCCATTCGAAGTTCTTTTTCATAGCTCTTGCGGAGAAGTGCACCAAGACTCTGCCCTCCCGTAGCATCGCCTCGTGAAGCACTCACAACTTTTTAAGTTTTACTGTATAAGATAGACATGCAAAGTAAATCGAACATCACCCTTTTATAGCTACTACACACGTTTCGATAAATCATTGCGAAAAAACTGTGCAGTTTAAGTTTTCCGCAACTATTTATCGAAACGTGTGTAGCGGCTATTACTTAACTTTAATTAGTTACTACTCTTTCATTGGGACACTCTCCTGTATACATAGTTTTAAGTATTGTATGTCTAGTTTTAAGATTGTTATTTATTTTACTTGATGCAAGCTGTAACTGTCCCTCGCAAGTAAAATAACAAGTCACGTGTCCCTCTCTTTACGCTGCTTCTGCCGTATTAAGCACTATATTAAGGCCTCAGCACTTAGCGCATTTAAAGTCTCAACTGATGTGAACGAGGAACGAGGAGGCGCCTCGCTGACATTCCACAGCTCATTCTTTCTAGTTGTTCTATATAATTATTAAGAATATAGTCTCGTGTTTTAGTATAAGTTATTATTATATTATATATTTGTAATGTTGTTTACTATTTCACAATGATTGATAAACATTGTTTTTTTTCTTTATTTCTTCTTCGAACAATAATCGATATACATTGTTTTGTAGGAGCAATGTTCAAAGTACGACGCGCTAACAAGCTGCGTTGTCCAAGCGTTAGAAACCTGCGATACACCAACACCTGGAAATATGGCCGAATCTCTATTAAGATACATTCGCAAAAGCATGCCTTGTCCGGTGAGTAATTAATACACTAAAATACAGCTTTGTGAACGTTAATTATTTAAATGATCTGTATCAATAATGAAGCGAAAGGTGTTTACTGTAAATCATGGTGTATTATGCTGCGAAATTCAAAGAGTAAAATTATTTGAAATCTTCAGAGACTCTCATAGAAGACAAAAAATTATAAATGATTTCTTTAAATAATTTGAAAGAATTCCTGAAGGGATATCTGTAAAATTTTATTTTACGTGTTGAGTGTATTGTTGAAGCAATGATTAGCAATCATATTACATTAACTGTAAGAGTTCACACATTATGAAATAAAGGTTTAAAGAAATCACCAAAGTGGCGCTAGTGTACTTAAAGGGAATTAAGGCTCTTCCCGTGATCTTAGTGTTAAGTTGTATTAATCAAATCAGATAGGATATAATAGTAAATGTAATTACTCGACGTTAATAATTCTCAGTTACTGATTTTGAGTCTTTTTGTGAAAATGATTCCACCAAAATCTATAGCAAAGTGATTCATATCACTTTCTTTCTTTAAAAAAAAACAACTATAAATCGTCAGAACTGGAACGAATTGAAATGGGACCACACGGGAAACACCAGCTTTCAAATAAAAACAGAATCATCAAAATCGATTCACCCAGTCGATAGTTCTGATGTAACAAAAAAATAGTCGAATTGAAAACCCCCTTTTTGAAGTCGGCTGAAAATACTGACTTTTTTTATGGTTCAACTGTTACCCGAACAATAAGCAACGCACATGTGACGTTTTATATTAACGTATTTTATTAATTATAATAATTAAGTAATTATGAGGACAGTACATTAATATAGATTAATTTATTTTTCAGAAAAAAGATTAGATCCTCATATTCATCATACATAGTTGAAGACCATTAAGTTGTCTACCTTAGGAACAGACGTCCGTGTGTCATATAGTCCTGTATATATTTATTTATTTATTATTTATTTATTTTACTAGTGTGTATCGAAGCATAGTCGTGACAACCGTAATTTTATTATTGTCAAATTTAACAATGTCGTTGTACAAAGCATTAAAATATTGTATTAACTTTAAATAAGCATATAGAAGTCGAATCTCAAGATTTGGGCGAATTGCGACTAACCGGGCATTTCCAGTACTACATATAAACCATTCTCTTGAATCACATTGTTTATTGTTGCGTACTTTAAAAGTCCTAAACGTTTAAGATCGGGAAGCTAGTTTGTTTTACACTGGGTTTGACATGTCCTGAAGGACAAAATACCCAAAATTAAAGTACATTAAAAAAAAAAGTTACTTGACTGACTACTGAAGCGTATGAACAACAGGAGGCTCGCAAATGCGGTGCCGGCCTTTTCTAAATGTGTACGCTCTATTCCAAAAGGTCCGTCAATCGTATCTGTTCCAAAGCATCGGAAATGGTCCCAAAGAAATGTGGTGCCAGGCTAGGTATTTCCAGTAAGTCACACGATTGCTGATTTTTTAGTATCGAGGTAAAGGTGAATAAATAATAAATAAATAAATATATACAGGACTATATGACACACGGACGTCTGTCTGTTCCTAAGGTAGACAACTTAATGCCTGTGTTATAGGTAACGGCCGCCTGTTGTACACAAATATTTTTTTTTAGAAATATATAAATACATACATATAGATAATACACCCAGACTCGAGGTGGCAATCGAACCCACGACCGCTGGAGCAGAAGGCAGGGTCACTGTCCACTGCGCCAACGGGTCAGCCAAATTAAGCTTGAGCCGGTGAAATTTAAGCTTGAGCTCTAAACGATGTCCGTAAAAACGTAAATATAGTCGGAATGGAATATTGGTATTGATGTCTTACGATAATATGTGAAACATACAATTGTATTAAAACGCAACGTAGTTAAATATGAGGTCGAAGTTCGAATGATTGTTAGATGCAATATTCTCACATTTTACGTTATCTGCCACTATAATATTTCCACAAGTCGATATATTGAGATGGGTCAGGATGGCAGTACTATGAATTATTACAATACTTAATCTACTTTCTAACTTTAGAGGTGGGCATAATTTAGAGGCGGGCATTATTTTTTTTATTAAACCACTCATTCGGTATTACATGAGGAGGTGGTGGCTTAATCAGTGGTAGGCATTTGAGTCGCTAGGTTAAGTAGCTCTTGCTGCGACCGGGTGACCCATTCTAACACCGGTTTATGTTTAATATCTGATCTCCTCCGTGTTTCGGAGGGCACGTAAATTAGTGGGTCCATAATTGTCACTGAGTGATATGCGTCGTGAGGTTGTAGAGATCGTGGGGGTTCCGAGGATAACGTCAGACGGCAGTCGGTCATCATAACTCGCCCCAAAATCACATCCTCTGCAATCTACGCGGACTATGGTCCTAGACTGGGATAACGGTAAAAAGAAAAAGATGCTGCGTGTGACCGTAATTCATTATTCCATTGCAGAGCGAGGAGCTAAGATCTCAATTAGAAAATGAGCAACACTACTGCGTTGTGTACCGCACTCAGGCGAGCGAGTCTCGCGCCCAGCTAGAGGAGAGCGCTCGGGCCACCCGCGACCTAGAACAGGAGAGGGCCAGCCTCATGCACCAGCTACAGTTAGCGATCGCACGTGCTGACTCTGAGGCCATAGCCAGGTATGTGTCGATCAGTGTGGCTTTGTGTATGCGTTTGATTACTTTTTGTGCTTTATACCAGTACCAGCTTCAACTCGCGACATATTTCGCATCGTTTTCTTCAAGTTTCAAACTCCTACTTTACCCCTGTCAAAATTCATTCTCGCTACAAAAAGTAGCTTATGTCCTTCTCCAATACATTTCAATCAGTCGGTTCAGTGGACCAGGCTTCAACGCGTAAAAGACTTTTTTGACATTTATAATATTTGGTATCCCTTTAACTTTGTAGGATGTTAATATTTATTCCCAGTAGCTAATCGTGATCCAAAACTTTCTACAATATTTAAGCTTGGTACCGACTTCAGCACATCAGTAAGTGTCTACTAAATCGTATGAAAGTACTATTTATTTTATGCTTTTTAGTCCCTCGCCTTTTTGTTTGTGGAGTCGGTTTACTTTTTATTTAAAAATAATTTATGTAGTTCCCTTTTTTGTTAATCCCTTTTAATCTTACTAGCAATATAGAAACAAATATGTTTTTTAAGCTTCGTGTTTCTTAATTTATCAGATAAATATATAATTTGAATGATTTCTGATTACAGTTGTCATACCTATTGCAAAAGCGAAGATCGTTATCATCGAGCGTATCGTGAGAAAATTAAACTATCATAAATTCTAATAACTCAAGAGCAATAATGAAAGAATGTAGGTCACCATTTGCATGCACTCTGTAATTTGTAAACGCATCATAGCATTGCACAGCAACTCATAGATAAATCATTCTTCTTCGTCTTGCGGTGCCATCTCCTACCGGAGGTTGGCTATCATTATAGAGATAATCATTATCTATCATTATAGGCTATCATTATAGAAATAAATTATACAGTTTTATTCATTTACGAGCAAAGTAGCCGATACACCCTGGCCTCCCTTGGGTGATATTTAATTGTACGAACAAATATGAAATCGGACCAATTTATATTAAAACGTGTAGCGAAAACTTTTGGTACATTTTTACGAGAATTGCGTGGACGTGGACGTGGATTATGAAATTTGGCACATTTATGGTTTATGTAGAGGTTGGTTTGCGGTTACTAATATTTTTATAAATTATGCATTATTAGTACAATATTCAATTATTGAAATAAAACCTCACGCGCACCAATGCCAATCGATTTACACACACATGTGTGCGTTTTACTATATGATTGTGACATAGCGTAAAATAATTAACTGTCAATTATTGCAACGTAAAGCTTTAAATAAGCATATAGTACATAAATCTAAAGACATGCGGTTGAATTTCAACCACCAGGCCATCTCTAGTATTCTGTCAACGGCACATGCATTCAAGTTACAGCATTGACCAGATTTTTCTATTTTTTTTTTAATTGCGGACTCGTTCGTGTCGAAGTTTTAAAAATAGCACAATTCTTATTCGTTCATCATTTATTTTGTTTTATTTTCATAGTAGATAAATGAATTAGCATATTAAATTATGTACGCAAATGAATATAAAATTAGATCTAGATTTAAACTTTTCTAGTACTTAGTGAACAACTTTCAAATTCCTTCATAATATAAATTCGGCGACGTTTCAAGTTTACTTATCTGACGCTGAATGGGGCATAATTTTCACGAAGTTTGAGAATTATTTGAATACACTAAGTTTTATCTTATTAAGTCATCACTTAAAGTTTATTTAAAGTGTCTAGACGAGAGTTGAGGAATAAAAGTTACTTCGGATCAACGTATCTCGTGTTCCAGGTTCAGTTCAGAACTCCAGATTCAGTTAAATTCAGAATCAGAAACCACCTCTCATCCACTGCTCCTCTTGGACCAAACTTTAGGCTTCTTTGGAGTTACATAATTTATAATATATTTAAACGTTATCCACTTACCTTAGAGGACTTTTAGCGCCACGCTCGCAGTCCTTTTAGTCTGCGGCCGAATTGTGCAGTCACATCCGAGTACCAGTACCTCTTTCTCGCATAAGATCGGCGTGAAGTGGCGGCAATGCTGTCACGTCAATTGATGGTATTGTTATCACGTTTTGTTCGGTTTGTGAGAGTTCACGATGGTCTAAATGCCTCCTTAAAGGCTGGTAACGTATCTGTGAGCCTACTGGTGGTGTATATATCCATGAGCGTCGGTTGTTACTCAGTTAAACCGTCTGCCCGTTTGCCCCATGTAATATATATTTCCAGGTTTGCAGGGCGAGACGAAAGGTGATCAATTCAAACTCTAACTCCGCTATGCTATCCTCGGGCCCATTTACCACAAGCTTTTGATAAACTTTAACTAGATATATAGCTAGAGTATTAGGCTTAGTTTGTAGTATTAACATTTTTCTTTAAAAAAAAACATACCTGTCTTAGCATTATTGTTGTTAGCAGTCCCCGAGGCCTGGCTGAAGAGTGAGGCTCCGGAAGCCGCGGCTGGAACTGCTTAACCTAGTGATCGACTCAAAAGACGACCTCAATGGTCGTAATTACGGTGCAACCTCCTCATTATACGTTAACAAACTATTCTAAATTCTAACGAGACTTTGATTGTTTCGTAGTTTTATTTCATTTACCTTAACTTCTTAATTAAACTGAAGCGTATTTTTTTACTCGCATAAGAGATGATATTTACTTTTTATTTGAAGATGGCCATGAGACGTTCGGAAATGTCAAGGTAAGGAGAACAATCTTTATCTACACTAATATAAAAATGCTGAAGAGTTTGTTTGTTTACTTGAACGCGCTAATATCAGGAACTACCGGTCCGATTTGAAAAATTCATTCAGTGTTAGATAGCCCATTTATCGACGAAGGCTATAGGTTATATATCATCACGGTAAAAAATATATATCCAATTTCAAGCGGTTGAAGTCGCGGGTAACAACTAGTATAGAAATATATTGAAACACTTGCTGTATTAGAATAAACATATTATACAAAAAAGAAACATTTTTAATAATATAAATATAGAGGTTTATAAAGTACTTTTCCGCTTTGCAGCAAGCGCTACAAAAGATACATAGAAACATTAAAATGATACATGTACATATCATATATCGATACAGCGTGGAATGATAAATAACTTAATCAGTTACTAAGGACGTGAGTCTATGATAATCGCGCTAGCAAAATATACATGATGCATATTTATTGTCTTACCCAGTTTCGCAAAGTTCACGATAGATGGCGTTAGTTGTCGTAAAAAAACAAGATTTACTGACAAAACAAGAGTGATAAATCCTTGCTATGATTATGGTCCTATATATTCATACACGCATTCATGCACAAAATTCCTGCGTACGCAAAGTTAATTAATTTATCCTGATGGGATAGCTCGAAATTTTTGAACCGAAGTAAGTGGATGAGTCGACTTCACTTAGGATGAAAATGTTCGTGCTAGGCCCACAGTAGACCCTTCTTAACTTAAACGCGGGCTGCTTTAGCATTCATTAAAAGCGTGGCACTATTATGACTTACCTCCTGTAGGCCTCGCACGAACATTTTCACCCTAAGTAAAGTAGACTCGTCGACCTACTTCGGCTGTAAAAGTTCGTGCTAAACCCTCTGTTCGCGTATATGTATACATGATGCAGGTCAACACCAGTTATATGCGGGTTGATCACCCAAAGTGACTTCCAACAGCTATTGTGCATTACCCAGAAAGATCGCACAAACAAAAATACCCGAAACAAAATATGCAGATTCGCTCGCTTATAAATAAAAAAAAGTTTCTGATAAAGGTATTTGTTAAATAACTTAATTTTTATTAAAAATACATAGAAATATTAATCAAGTTAAAATAATATTATCACGGTAAGCAATAAATAAAACTAGAAGCACGCACAATAATTAATATTATCATAGCTTTTCTATTCGCCTGATAATTTTGATTGAGTCTGATTAATGTCATGATTAAATATCAGCAGGAAGGATGCCAATAAATAACTGACATAATACATATTATATATGTATGTACATACGAAATTAACCGTCTACGTTATCTGCCTACGAGTATATACATACATATCTAGCTAGAGACCAAAATCCAAAAACGGCATTGTGTCTAGGTTTTCAGAATAGGACAAGCAGCGGAAACGTCTTAATGTGGATCAATTCCTCAACTGAAAAATGTTAAAATAAGAATAAGAAAACTTTATTAGGCAAACAAGGCACTACAGTCTTATAATATATGTAGAATAATGTATTCTTCTAAAATAAACTCTAGGCTTAAACAATAATACAAAATATTAAGCATTGCAATATACCTAAAGGGAAACTTACTCAGTAAAGTTACTGAACTTCAGCAGGTACCTTATGGTGGTCGACAGCGATTCGACAAGGTTCGAATTGTTAGTTATAATATTCAGTATCACCACTCCCTTCCGGGTCCAATTGTGAATCCAACCTATCATAAATGTCCACTCAAATCCTGTACTCGCTATACACTAGCGATATTCCCAAAACCGAATTAGTGCACCTCGCACTATTCGCGGACGATACTGCCCTTTTTTTATCTGTTTTGACAAAAATTGTGATAGTTACGGTTATTATGCCACATAAAATATTTATTAGACTTAAATTTACCTCGAAAACGGCCGGACTACACCGGCCGGTATACATTCACACGTATATAGAAGAAAAAAACGGAGACCGGTACGGGAATAATACTATAGGATAAAAGAATATAGTACATAGTAAGTAACATAATATTCGGACAAGACAATGTCTGCCGGGTTCACTATTTATTTTATAAAACATTCAAGCGATATCACTATTTACGTAAAAGACGCATAAGAGTGGTTTATAAGAGATAAGGCTAAATTCGGGCAAAACAACGCCTGCCGGGTCCGCTATTATCAAATAAAAAACCCTTATCACAATCGCTTCGTAATATGACTCAATTTTCATTAAATTAATGGGTGGGTATTCCCAATTTAATTGTTTATAAACTCCTCTTAGTGTCAAATGTTATCGCAGCACACTTGACTTATATAACATTGATTTATATAGAGACCCGCTCAGTCTTAGCAAAGTTATAGAGTCAACAAAATGTATAACTACGTGTGTTTATCGTTATTGTTTTTTATTTCTGTGTCTGTAATTGGTAAGTGTTGATTTAATTAATTAATTATTTTTTGTATGTATACTAGCAAACCAGACCACGTTATATTAAAAAAAACCGGCCACGTGTTGCTGTGTCTGAGTGATTAAGGAATTATTTAAAAAAGTAAGGCAAAAGAAAGGCAATTAATCTAAATTGAAACTCAAGTTGGCAACATGTCCGAAAAAACATTACAGTTCCCCAATTTGTCTTTTCGGTTTCACAAACCTTTATATTTGCTCACTAAATGCTTATATAAAGTTATACACAAAATTTTAATTATTTCTAGAATTACATTGTTAAGTTTAAAAATCTATCTTGGGAAAACTGCGCAGACGGAGGATGAAATTTGGCACAATTATAGTTTTTATGGAGGAAGGTGTGCCAATTCTAATATTTTTATATAATACGCAATATTCATATGGTAAATTATTAAAATAAAATCACACGCACACTAATGCCAAACGATTCACACCACTTAATAGGCGTATGTTTAAGATGATGTCATAACGTAATCATGTCAAACAGTACGTTATAATAAGTAGTGTCAAATAAAACAATATATGTTGTACTAAGCATGTTATACGCAAAAAGGTTTGTGGGCGAATTTCGACCAGCAGGCGATTTCATATAAATACCTGTGCGGTCATCACGGCTACCCTTTGACACCATCTTATTGTAAAATGTGTTGAAACATTTGGCATTGGTATGCGTGTGGTTTTGTTTTAATAATTTAATGCATTAATAATGAATATTTAAAAAAAAAATTAGCACTCGCGTACTAATCATTACATAAGCTATAATTGTGCCAAATCTAACACTCCTCTGTCCGCGCAATTTGCCTAAAATGGTACCTGTAGTTTGGGTTTCACGTATTTATATAGAGTCTTACTTATTATAAACCGTATAAGCTGTAGTAATACATTTAAATTTACAGTCGTTTTCACTTGTTCCATAGCTGCTCAAGTATTCCGTTACGATTATAACTACCACGAAAACATCAATGGATGGCTAAAATTTCACCACATACCGACTACTTGGCAGAGGGCTCGGGAACGATGCTCTTATGAAGGTAAATAAACAATTGTTAATTAATCGAGTAATAATTATATCAATTACAATGTAAACGAACAACGTTATAAAGAAAAATTCTCTATTACTAAAGAATTTGTCTATATTTAGATGTAAGGACATATTTACAAAAATACTTAATAGTGCAGTTTAGTAATCTTTTATAATCAAGTGGACGAATCTGAACCATTACCAATAGTTCAAAAAGCATTTGATGCCAAAGTTAACGAAAAATTCTTATTGTTTTATGTAGATGGTTCCACCACATCTCACGATAAGCATAAAATATTAAAGGATATAATAAACAAATATTGGCATACCAAAAACCGCCAGACAAATTTAACATATTATATGTGTTGCAAATAATATAATTATACATTAAGATAAATAAAAATTATCGTTATTAGTGATACATTCAGTTTATTGTGTTGTCAAATTGTACATAAAGTATATCTTAAGTAGAATACAAAATGGTTGCCATGGCACAAATGACCCATACATACACATTCTATTTATGTCATGTCAGGAGACATTAGGTATCGTGTTTGATAGAACTTTTCAAATGTGTAGCGATTACACAATAATTTGTGTTAGTTTATTAGTGATAGACTGTGGCTAGATTTAAAAATTATTTATTATGATATAATTTATTTACTGAATTACGGATCATACCGAGGGTTTTTTTTTTTTAAATGTTTATCCTGTAAGCTTATAAAAATATTTCGTTTTAATAAAGACTTGAATTTTATTTTACATTTATGTATTTTTATATGGATTCATGACTTCGCTTACTTTACTTTTTTTAAACTACGGTGGTCTTAAATTTTCTCCACAAGGGTTCAAATATAATAAACAATAACGTTTTAATGAAGTTTTATACACGTTTTGATACATTTTTAAGTAAAGTAGCACTGGAAGTTTATTAGTGTAAATCAGTTAAACTTACGAACAGCATAGATGTCTAATTCGGAATATAATGTGCGTAAAACAGATAATTTTTATTATATAAAAAGAAAGACTGGCTCGTTGGGGGAGTTGGTACTGACCCTGTCTTCCGCTCCGAAGGTTGCGGGTTCGATTCCCGTCTCGAGTCAGGGAGTATACAGGTGTAAAAGACATCGTACCTATATCGTACGTTCAGTACATGATTCTAGACTCGCCAGTGGTGAAATTTTTCGTCGGTTTTTTCTTAGAATGTACAATTTTTTTAACATTGTTTTAACTGAATACTGTATAATATGATTATTAGTATCTGTCCCAATGCGATTTTAAATCGGAAACAAAGTTTCTTCAATGTTGTTACATTAAACCGCAATGTAAATAAAACTTAAAAATACGTAACAGGGGTAGCGCAGCGCGGGTCGTTGACTTGTTTTGCGCGTCAACATTTTGTTGACGACTACTTCCTAATGTTCACGATACATTGCGCGTTCAAGAATGGGATGAGGATTGCAATATCTGTAACCTCTAATTCCAGAGATGAATGCTTTTTGTTATTTTATGTAATACATTAAATGTAGTCTTACCACAAAGTTTGCGGTACGATGCCCTTTACACTCTGTATATAAGTATGTATTTATAAATGAGAAGATTGGTTGTCTGCAAAGTCCGTTTACGTGATAACGCCCAACGCTTAGCCCAGCGTGCCTCTCTATCACTTGTTCCGCGCTCTCGCTTGCACGCTCGGCTCAGGCGGAACGTGACAGTGAGTCACGCTTTTTCGTGCGTGCGGGCAGCGTTCATAAATTTATAAGACGTTAAAAAAATATAGGAGTGTGAGTAGGCTGTTACCTATAACTCCCGTATTAAGTGACCTACCTTAGGAAAAGAATGTGTTGTTATAGTCCAATGTATTTATCTATTATTATAACTGTAACATGTAAATATTTTTGGTTTTTATTAAGGAGAGATGGCGTGATACTAAAAAATGTAGGTCTTACAAGGAAGACAGTAGTGGTAGAATTTTAAACTCTTGCATCATTTCTTTGCACGTGTTCTTTTTATGCCGCAGCCAGACATAGCTCAGTGTTTGTAAATTTTTGTCCATGAAGACTATAAAGTACTACAAAACTTTACGCAGCTAGATAGTCCCCGGCCACACTACATGATCATTGAAATGATCATTCAAATGAAGCTTTGTCTGGCTCCGGCATAATAAGAGTAAGCCAACGTTCGGGCAGGACAACGTCTGCCGGGTACGTTAGTTTCAAGATAAATGAATACCTGTGTAAAGTGTACGTATAGAAAAAAACAATCCATACAATTTGTTATTTTAAAAATGCAATATATGATTTGGAATAAATAATTTAAAATTTATTATAAAGAAGTTACATAAACCATTATTCACTAAAACAATTAATTCATTTTCGGTGCATGTTGCGATGTGGCATCGTGTAATGGCGATAAACGGCGACATGTTTATTTACTTATTTATGAATTTGACGTATATAAGGGGTCGTTCAAGTATTACGTAACGCAATGTTTGAAGATTTTTACTCCATCGGGACGCCCTGGTACGCCACCTGCTCGGGGTGCGGGGGGAAGTGCGGCTGCGGCGGCATAGGCATCGAGCCCGGCTCGGGAACGCGCACGTAGTGCTGATTGGTGAACGTCTGCGTGGGTATGGGCTGAGGTGGGGAGGGTTGATTCATTATTGGTGGAGGTTGAGGAGTTGCAATGGGGCTATCGATCTCAGACTCCTGTAGGAAGAAGAAGTTTTGTGAACCAATCACTTCCGAAATCGGTCTCTGCTGGGGATACTGCTGTGAGAAGTACGCGTGCTCCACCTCCTGCAATGTGATAGGTGGAAGAGGACGTAGGGGATATCCGGGAGACGGAACGACGGCGGCCGCCGGAGGGGCGGGAAGAACTACCGGCGTGGCATATACAGTGGGAGCGTTTTCAGCTTCTTCCAATTCTGGTGTCTGTTCTTGAATTTCCTCCTCTTCGACATGTTGTAACTCTTCAGGTTCTGCTACAACAATAACTTCTGCTGATTTGTCAAAGTAGCCACATTCGTGAACTGCAGTTATAATCTCCTTAATGTGAGTATAGGTGGTTCCTAAAATTTCTTTTGGTTTACCATCAATAATTGCATATAAATGTTCTGCAGCTTTTACTGTGTAAGTGTGGAATCCAGATTGGCCCTCTTCATTTACCTCATGTTTTGGAGTCACTTCTGGGTACCTGAAATATAATATGTTGACAGGTTTAATTAAATTTAATTAACATGATTAACTACCAGGGTATAAGTACCTCAATTATAAGAATGTACCTGTTTTTATTTTAAGGTTTATTTATATCCTTGGTAATAGAATCTGGTAGCACATAATATAAGAAACTAAATAGCAACAAATGTAAAATACATGCACCAACTTTAAGATAATGTATCTTTTTTTTTTTATGTTACAAAAGGCAAACGAACAGACAGTAAGCCGCTAAGTGCCTACTGACCCCATGGACATCTGCGCAACCAGGAGGCTGACAGATGCGTTGCCGGCCTTAATGACGAGTTTAAGGCACCGGGAATTCTCATAAACCGAACGAAACACGATAACAATACCATCATTTGATGTGACAGCATTGCTGTCACTTCACACCAATCTAACGTGAGAGAGAGGTACTGGTACCTGGACGGGCCAGCCCAATTAGGCTACAAGCATGGCGCTACCTCTAATTAGGAAGACAGGAGTAAAGAAAAGTGATGGTGTCAAAGGATATAAAGGTAGATGGGAAGGAGGGAAAAGATGGGATACTACTGTCACGGAGGGTATAGGGGGAGTGACAATAGCAGCGACAATAGCAGCTAGGTGCTTCGAGGTCACGTACTCGTAGTGGATCTGACCAGCTATCGGACAGACAAAGGAAGATTGGAATACTCTTTTGATATGTATAATATCCCCCCCCCCCTCTAAAGTAAAAGCTTGTGTAAGGAGTGGGAGAGCCAATACCCCAGTGACGTCGGGATTTGAACCGATAGTTTGAGGGTTTTAATCCACCCCTTTTACTACTTTGGGCGTAATAAATCGTTATTCAAAGTAATGTAGTTTTAACGCTGAAAAAAAAATTGACTCATAGACGCGGTCAGTGACTTTAGCTTGTATATTATTATCTTAAAAATATGGGTATTTCATCTATAAATAACAGTGATATCAACATCTCAGTTACTTTATAAGTGCGCTAAGTTTATCATCAGAAGTTTAGCTTCATACGTCTCTGAGACAAGACGTTTACTCGTTAGTGAATTTAAAATATTTTAATTTTAATTGTGGAAGAAATGTGCTAAGTTTAATAAGTCAAAGCAAAGTTCTCAATTCAAACATCAACAAAGAAGTGGGTAAGTCAAGATATTTTTTTAAAATAATCTGATGGTTTTGCTGCTGCCTCGTAAACTTAGCTTTTTATTTGTAAACAGTTTTTTTTTTAAGAATATTAAGAATACTTTTTAGGTATGTCTAATATTCCCTTTTCCCTTCCTACTAAGCTTATATTAGAGATTAAATTAGAGAGATTAAATTAAAAGCTTGTATTAGGAGTGGGTGCGACAATACCCCAACGGCGGTGGGGTTTGAACCGGGTGCCTTCTAGCTGCAATGGTTCCAGTCGCGAACGGGTTGGGTGCTCTATGGGGGATGATCGCTTCCCACTTCATCACAACGTGGATGGCTGCGGGAAGACTGTTGTACGTCAACGCGACTGTGTCAATGCTGCCACTTTCGGCTGAAGTAAGACAGCACACCTTTGTTTATACATCATTTTATTCGTTCACTTCGTTTTCATAGTGACGTTATTTCTCTTATCACTTGGGGGTTTTAAAAATAGTCTTTGGCTAAGTATTACTATCTTGTTTATAAAAGTACCTTCACAGATAATTAATTATTATAGAATAAATTTGGTGAGCTAACCTTAAAATATAAACGCATGCTGTCTTGGATTTTTATTTAGAACTTTTAAAAGGGGACAATTCTGTCATACATGATTTTTGTGAAACTTAAACTGTTTAGGCAGCGCACGCATCGGAAAAGTAAAAAACACTCCGATTTTGACACATTTTTCATTGGTGCTCCACTTCTATTGGTCTTAACCTGATGATATATAGCTTATAGCCTTCTTTGATAAATGGGCTATCTGACAGTGAAAGAATTTTTGAAGTCGGACTATTAGTTCCTGAGATTAGCGCGTTCAAACTAACAAACAAACTCTTCAGCTTTATATATTAGTTTAGATAATGTTACATGCATGCAACCTTTCCGGAAACAAGGGGAGTAAAATGAAACAAACATATTTCGAAATGGTGCAGCATTTTCTGAGCTTTAGCGAGAACAACGGTTGTTTCCTTTATATAAAACGTGTCCGGTTACGGACTACCGATATTCCAGATACTTAAAAAACAACTTTTTTCATATACACACACAGCATAAACTTGGGTCCAGCCCACCTCCACGATTAACGGGAGCCATTTTGATCAATGACGATTAAGTTATTGTGTACAATAATATATTAAAGAGTGACTGTTATATTACAATTTAGCTGTCTGTAACGCTCTACTGTACTCAAAATTAATTATCGTGGTATGTACTCGTTATAAATAAATCATAATATTAGTTGACCACGAAGACTTAAGTTTAAAATCTTTGTATTAATACAAGTTATAAAACATTCTACTCCAAAAATTATTGAACTTATCTACAATTGTGCGTATGCTTTTTTTAAGTCGTATAGCATAGGAAAAAAAAAATTGCGAAAAAACTGTGCAGTTTTTTCGCAACGATTTGTCGATAGGCGTGTAGCGGCTATAAGTCGAACAGTGAAGTTGGCATAGTTGTTTTACTAGTGTACAACAGAAATATGAAGGATGGAAACCCTTGCAAATCACACAGTCCCGAATTTTAAGACGTATTATGGGCGAAACAATTGTGCAGAACCTAATATTTCTGTGATAATCATAAATTGCATTAATACAATTCTCTCGTTTTAGAGATGCTCTAATACAACTGTCAGCATCTTGTCTCCTATGGCCATACCAGTTGCCTTTAACCAAACAATGCAACAACTGGCGCCTACACTCAGCGTTCTGGAGAAGACTCACATACCTCGTCCGACTGAGCATTCATCTGTGTAAGTATTCATAGTGTTATTTATTATATGACTATTTTATTTATGGAATAGTGTCAAAGCGTAGTCCTGACAACCAGATAAAACCAAAAGGAATAAAAATTGTTAGTACATAAGAAAATAGATAGTAATAAATTAGCACGTAGTAAAAAATTAAAAAATTGTTAGTATATAATATAGCATGTAGTGGATCGTACAGTCCCAAGTGGACATAGCCACGAAAATTAAAAAAAAATAGAAAAAAAAAATGAAATAAAAAGATAAACAAGTCTCTAACGTTAGGGGGGCTGAATTAAAAAAAAAGTCCTGACAACCGTGGCAAAATGGCATTTAATGTGACTGAATTGTCAAATGTCGTTATACTCAGAATAGCAATTTTGTATACGCATAGCTTTCAATGAGCAGAGGGTAGGCAAATGTAAAGTTTTTTTTTTATTACAAAGAATACTAGGAATACTTTTTAGATATGTTTAATATTCCCTTTTCCCCTCCTACTAAGCTTAAATTGAAAGCTTGTATTAGGAGCGAGTGCGACAATACTCCGACGGACCACGACGACGGCGACCCCGCTAAGGGCGCTGCGGCGAGCGCGCGTACGTATACGTTAATGATCCTTCCGGGTTTCAACGTTGCGTTTGAATGGCGAACGCTCATTTCCACAGTTCTTCGCGGAGCTAGTAGCTTGGTGTGAATTAACACAGTTTTATCGCAACGATTTATGGAAACGTGTGCAGCGGCAATAATATAGATTACGCATTGGAACTATCGCATTTTCAAAAATTTTTGATTTTCTAGATGTCCTTTCTCAACAAGGAGAAACAAACTATTCTCGAAACTCAATCGCAATGCACCGATAGGGTCTTAATGTTCACCTAAGCTATCCATTATATCGCTCTGAAAACTCATTAAAATCATTATAGTTGTTTCGGTAGAATTGCAGAAGCAAAAGTGAATGGGTTCATTCCAGGCAAGCGCGTTCCACCGCAGACCGCATCTAAACTTACCATCGGTTATGGCCTGCAGTCAAGCTCATGCCTATCTCTAATAAAAAAAAATATCAAAATTGCGAGAGCTCTTAGGCCTTCTCAATCTAGCTCTATCGAAAAATTCTTTTTTAGCGAATGTCTACAATCTGTAAGCCATCTCCTTGCCAAGTGTCATCATTGTACGTGCCACGATTTTCGGGATTTCGTACTAGGTAACCTGTAGTTTTTATAAATATCTAGATATATAGACATATATATATACAGCAATTAATCAAAACTCAATAAACGCAGAAGCCGATGTTACAGACGGAACTGATTTTATATTTACACAAGATTAATGTAGTGCTCAGTTCCCAAGACAGCCGCCGAACAACGTAATCCGTTGTACCGACATGTTGTCGTACACGCCCTGGGTTGCCCCTAAATCTATCTTCTTGATTCGACATACTAACTTTAGCGTTTAAGACACCATCACCGCTATTAATCTCAGTTATCAAATACTTTGATTCTAAAGCAACTGATGAAGAGGTCACTTTATTATCTTACTTGAAATCTACCTTGTTTGTCATCTGCTTTTAATGATCTTTCTTTAAAGGAATATACTATCTGATATTATATTTAAGGTAAAGAGTTGTGATATTATTTATTAATGTAACAAGAACACTGAAAGCACTTTAAAGTATGCATAATATTATCGTTGTCATTCCAATTAAAATTTTCTAAAATTATTAGCTTCTAGTACAATAGCTTCTAGTGTAGTTTTGTCGTTTGGATTTTGATTAAGCGCCACCAAAGTTATACCACCTGTCATGGAAACATGTTGCAAATTTAGAAGTTGCCTATTGTTTCAGCTCGAATCTAAGTTTGTATTGTGTATTGATTAGTTTCTGTGCTCTTCTAACTTTGAAAGGTCGAACTGTTCATTTTGCATTCATGATGCAGCTCTGGTATATAGAATTACCTGGTGTATACGTGAATAAATGCAGAGTGGTTCTTAGTGACCGGTAACACTCTGCGAGTCTTCTTCTGGCAGTGCAGTTGTTCATTTGCGATGATGATCATTATTATTGTTATCCACATCCTTTTCTTTCCCATTGCTAAGTATAGACTTCATCCCGATGGTAGTTACATATAAATGAACATAAGGAGATTTTCAAACTAGCAAATAATCCATTTCGCTATTATGTATCCTTTACATAACTTATCGTGGATAGCCTTTTTGTTTGTGCGTTATCTCCCGCGGGACCTCACATATCAAACAAGAACATATTTTTTGTTACTCTCCCGTTATAATGCTGCGGTAGTTATTGTTATTTAACCCAAATATCACTATCAGAGTTATTTAGTGGGCGTAAACACGATACTTATATCCTGTGTACTAACTGTAGTTGTGTTAATTTCTTTTTTACACATTTTAGATTGTCTCATAGGATGTAATCAGTTTTTGGTCCGTCCTGAAAATTAATGAAAAATAAAACTTGCGCTGCGATATACCCGACGAATTTAAACGTATTTAATACTGTGTTAAATCAATATTCTAAATTCACGTTTAAGCTGACACGCTAACGTCTTAGTTTGTCTGAACAATTACGGGCCATAAATTTAGTTACTGGCTAGATAAACATTTGAATCGCTCGAGATCAATAAACTCTGTATGGCTTTCGGTAACGGGTTCCTAGTAGAACTACGGAACCCTAAAAATGGCGATAATATATAGGTACGAATATATACATAAGACTATATGACACATGGACGTCTGTACCTAAGGTAGACAACTTAATGCCTGTGTTATAGGTAACAGACGCCTGTTATACACCAATTTTTTTTTGTAGAAATATATAAGTACATACATGTATGTAAAGTTGCTAAAAACTACTCGCGATACTTTCTACCTGAATACATCGACAAAATCTTTATTGCACGCGAAGTAGCGTGCAATCGGCTAGTCATGAATATTTTAAAAGCGGTATGTCACACGCTCGTTTTAGAACTAATGATGTCAGAATTAAACAAAAATGACATATTAATTAAGGCGTTTTACACTCATTGAATTGTAAATGTACTGCATAATAAAACTTATTCAAATAGTTCTATTCAAATTCGAATTCCATAGTCGTTATTCAATAGTCAGACAAAATGTCGTTCAGGTGGTTTAATTATGAATCAGTATACTATTCTTTCTTTTTAATATATTACAAGGCTCAAACGAGAAAGCGGTTCATCACCTGAGTGACTACCGCCACTCATGGAGATCAGCTTCACCAGCAAGGTCGCAGATGTGTTTTCGGCCTTTAAGGAAGGCTTTAGGCCACCGGAAATATTCTCAAACCGAACAAAACGCGACTACAGTACCATCACTTGACGTGACAGCATTGCCGCCAATTCATACCGATCTTATAGGAGAAAGAGGTACTGGAATGCGCCAGACCATAAGAACTGCAAGCGTGCTACCTCTAATTAAATTGCCCCTAGTAAAACATTCGATTAATACTTGTAGGTGTAGATTTCATTTGGGTCATATAGAATTCTACTGTAATACCTCCGATAGCATGGTGCTTTTATAATGCGTTAATATTATTCTATAACATATAATAGGTATATATAATATTATGTTAGGCGCATTTGGGGTCGTATAATTGCGCTGTAGGAGAATATTCCTACATAGCGTTGCCCTATAATGCGGAATAAACCTACCGTGTTATATGGCGAGTAAAGTATAGGGTTTTTCTATAGTCCTAAAGACGCTTCCAGTATGAACTGACCCAAAAAAAAATTATTTTTTATCTTCCAAAGTATTGAACTCGGTTACTTAGTTGTCTATCAAAACATGTTCTAAAACGTTATACTGTTTTATACTATTAATATTTTATTACCAAGCTAATTAATGGTCAAACTAAAAAGATAATTCATGCAAGTATACTTAACTTCCCTAAATAACGTGATAAATGTACACAAAATGACAAAATAACTCAAACTTGGTCGTGGAAGAATGTTTCCCTATCAGTAGTTCTACAACCATAACGTCATGCGAATGTCGAGGAACCTATTAGAATGCGTACAGTCTAAAATTGCACGTCCCTCCAAAATTCACCTCTACATGTATAATAGCGTCTAGACACAGACGCAAGCTCGTCAATATTATTTGCTTACATTGCGTGGTTGAGTTTGCACACAGAAGTACGCGTTGCAATTAATTAGTGGAGGGGCGTGCATTTTTAGACTGTAACATCTGTAAATAACATACACAGGACTATATAATATGACAAACGGACATCTGTTCCTAAAGTAGACAACTTAATGCCTGTGTTATAGGTAACGGACGTCTGTTATATACAAATATTTTTTGTAGAAATATACAAATACATGCATAAAGATATTATACACCCACTGAGTGTCATGGCGCCATGTTACGCCTCAAATCATGGGGATAAGGCACGGAAGAATAAAAAGAAGACATATCCATAATATATACCCAGACACGAAGCGGGAACCGAACCCACAACCCTCGGAACAGAAGACAGGGTCACTACCCACTGCGCCAACGGTTTATCTATACTTTACATATTTCAATCTGATCTTTTACCGATAGGCCTATGTGTTCAAAATTTCCTTACTTTCCCAGTATGATATGGCAGAGCTTATCGCAGAAGTAAGTTAGTTAACTAACTTGTCCTAACATGCCATACTGCAACTGAAGATGAATGCAGTACAGTACATACTTCAATGCCTTCCGATACACGGAGAAGGTCGTATATCAAATATAAACCAGTGCTAGAATGGGTCACCCACCTATTACCCGGTCGCAGCCAGAGCAACTTAACTTAGCGATCGACTCAAATGCCAACCACTGATTAGACCACGACCTCCTCGAAATGTGAACTCCTCCTCCTCGAAATATGAACTTATTGTGTTGCGCTTGTGCCTCTTGTCGGCTTTCACGGAACGCTTGCTCAGATGTTATTAGGGGTCCGTTCTGTGTAGATAAAGGTTAAATATTATCGGCTGTTAATTACGTAATGTGAGTGTAAGGGAACGATAACCAAAATAACGAAACAAACAATGATATTTTTGCGGTAAAGCAGATTGAGGTATGACATTGTAAAATCCCTTACCAATTTCTGCATATCTGTTTGCAAGTAATATATAGGCCACCAAAAATGATTATAAACAAAAAGATGACAATGTACCCTGGGTTCATGTAATAATCAGGTGTCGTCATGCTATATTTGCTAACTGATGGCACCTAAATAGTATGGGCTTCTAAATACTGCAGGTTGTTTTGTGTGTAACGAATGGCAGGAAATTGAGAAGGATCGAGTCTTCCTTGCCCTGCTTCCTGTACGCTGGTCGAACTGATGCGAGCCACAGAGGATGGTGTTCGCGTTGCTGAATTTTGGGACGGAACCGTTTGATGCAGCATCGACACGAAAAGAAGAAGTACATAAAGATACCGAACCTTCAGATAACTTCGTGCAATCGCACCAATTTAATCAAATGAAGACTTTGGTGTGCCGCGATGACATTCGTTATTATTTCACTCGTAGAGTCGAGAGTACATGAAAATAATTACGGAGTGCGTTACTGAATTATATTCCTGTTTCAATTTAATTACTGTAGCATACAGAAAGCGCTGTATGCTACAGTAATTAAATGCATTGTTTACCGTTTGCGAAAGTATGTTTCGCAATATAATTGCAATAAAATAATATAAATACATAAATAAATATATACAGGACTATATGACACACGGACGTCTGTTCCTAAAGTAGACAACTTAATGCCTGTGTTATAACAGCCGTTTGTTATACACATTTTTTTTTTAGAAATATATAAATTCATACATATGGATAATACACCCAGACTCGAGGTGGGAAATGCTTTCACACACTTCTCTGTTCCCAAATAATCCTATAATGTAGGAACAGGAGATAAATAATCACCCATCCACCTAGGGAATCATCCATCCACCCAGGGAATCATCCACCCACCTAGGTAATCATCCATTCACCTACAGAAATGTCCATCCACCTAGAGCAGGTGTGTGAGATTATATAACCTCTTACGCTTTCTAGCAAGCTATCGCCACTCAAGGACTTTTGACCATATTCGGGAACAACTTTTAATGATAATGAATTAAAAAAAATAGGACATTTTATAAGGATTATGGAAAAGCAAGTTGCACTGAAAGCAGAACGCTTTTAAAATTGGACGAATAAATCGTCAGCTGTGATCGTTGCGCTAACGAAGTTATAACACCAGGCGCAGCGCCAATCGTTTTCAGCAGCGACTTCGTGTTTTACCTTTTGCTGTAAACTCTTTGATGATGTTTTCTTTTTTTTAACCTAAATGCCTAATCAATAAATATAGTCGTAGCTTAATCAGTGACAAGTATTTGAGTCAATCACCAGGTTATGTAGCTCTTACTGTAGCCGGAGTGATAGATGGGATCCCAATTCTAACGCCGGAGCCAGACATAGCTTCATTTGGATGATTATGTAGTGTGGCCGGGAACTTTGTGTAACTGCGCAAAGTTTTATAGTACTTTGTAGCCTTCAAGGACAAAAATGTACAAACACTTTGAGCTACATATGTCTGGCTCCGGTATAATGCTGATTTGCAATTATCCGATCTCCTCCGTGTTGCGGAAGGTACGTAAAGCAGCAGATCTTGATTAATGTTACTGAGTGATATTCCTCGAGAGATTATGGGGTTCCGGGACTGACGTCAGACGGCAGTTGGTCATCTTAACTCGCCCAGCAGTCATATCCTCTGCAACCTAAGTGGACCCTGGTACTAGTCTAGGATAACTCGGGTTGCAGCATTACACCGATTTTCCCTCGTATTCATTCGCGGATTAAAGCAAAGTGGTTTAGTTTCTCATGCATTTATATAACTATCAAAATAACGTTTTGTGAGGGATGAGCGCTATTCCGTCGGGAGAGTCGGACATTCCGCTTGAAACTTAACTCTGTTACGGATAGGTTAGAAGCTGACGAAGGATCGCGCAGCCGGCGCCCTGGCCGTTTTGCGGTTATTTTTTTTAAATACAGGAATCCTTGTACGTGTGTGTGTAATGTGAAAATTAGCGTCGAAATGCCCTATTGTAGCATTCTCAAATCGAAAATTTTGCAAAATAAAAATTGTCAGCCTCCCCCTACAGAATATCATTTAGTAGAGGGCAAGCAACAACTTCCAGAAAAAAATATGCATTTCCATATATTTTAATATTATATCAAAACAATTAGATATTAAATAAAGCGGTCAGTTGTAACTAGTTATGAATACCCAATATGTCTCCGGGCAAAGTTTAAACGATAACGCGTATACCTACTCGAGATGTTCAATTGCGTAATGAACACAAGAACAAAATAATGTAAATAATATTAAATATATACAGATTTATCAGTTTACTTGCCCGTTGTGTTACATTCGCTGTTAGAATCTGCTTACAAGACGAGATTTGTAAGAGTGAAAGGTCAGGACATTTGTACACTGATAATGTTTAGTTACAACAGCGGCCATATTTAAAAATAATTTTCCATTAGTATTCGCTAATTAAGTTTAATATCTTTCGTAAGTTCAATGTTAGGCAATGACAAAATATACAGACATACAAATAAAAATCAGCCCTCTTGTGGTGTAGGCGTCAGTAGTCACTTAGGTGAATGGTGGTTGCTCGTTTGCCCCTTATTATATATGTATTTAAAAAAATTAAATGAGAATACCCAACCAAAATAAAACACCAATTATGTATTTTTTTTTAATAACTTCCAGTCAGTTTTAAGGTTCCGTACCTGCAAATAAAAAAAAATACCCTTATACGATCACTTCATTGTCCTTTTTTTTGTCTGTCTGTCAGTACCCTTTTTCTCAGGAATACATAGAGCTATAAAGTTGAAATTAATAGCAAATACTGAGGTCTGTGATCCCTTGAAGCTGTCTAAAATTCTACCGTCTAGGTATACGCAATCAAAAGATATGGCCATTTATGTCCCATTTCCCATACTTGTAAATCCGAAAAGGGAATCAAAACCTATAGGATACTTCCTGTTGACCTAGAATCATGAAGTATGGCAAGAAACTATATATCTTGAAGTGTAGTCGACCAAGAAAGTGCTTTTCCAGCTTGGATGACAGTTCCTACTCAAAGAATATTTTGCTAAGGGTTATTGTTAGTAGTTATCGTAATGTATAACAAGCAAAAATGAGCCTTATAACAAATTGACGTGCAAACGACATTCGACCTTAGCGTGGCCAACCAATTTTTTGGTCGACTATACATACAAGTATAAGAAAAATTCCGAAAACCGTAAATTTGTAATTACATCACAAAACAAAAAATTGCGGTGATTTTGTCAAATTAAACGAAAAAGTATCAATCTTAAAGGAACCTAGTAAGGTGTTACCTGATGATCTGGCTCGAAATTGCCCTGTTTATTTCACATCGTGATAAAAGTTGCCACAATTTAGGGAAGTCATAAAGTATCGTAAGATTTTTAATAATAGCGATTAAGTCAGTAGGTCGCATGGCATCCTCACGTAGTGTGCTAAGTTTATCTATGGTCAGGAGAATTGTAAGAACCGCTATATGCATTTATCTCTCGTCCCCTTATCGCTGCTGCGTTGACCAATAAGATCTAACCAGTTTTTGCTTATGTATCGCACTGGATAATTGGTTCATTTGGGTCCATATCAACAAGCAGCTAACAAACAAAATATGACCCTTGAAATATTGCTAACAATGTTATAATAAATCTGAATATTTTTGTTGAATAAGTTGTACAATTAGAGCTATTATTACGCTTCATAATACAATGAAACTCTTAACATTATTATATAAAAGCGTATTTACGACAGGCTACTCCATCGGAAAAATAAATCTGAGTGCTTAGTGCGAGTTTTTCTAATTTTTACGCGTTGGTAAAGTTTATTTCAATTTGTATGGAGATTGATCAGTGTTACAACGTCACCGCTAGGCGGCGCTGAGCAATCTCCATACAAATTCAGAAAACCAGCACTAAGAACTCTAGTTAGTTTGATGTTAACTTAAAAATTAATAATGTGATATGATTAACGACATATTCAATTTATGCCTTTTTAACTTTTATTACTCTTTTGAACTAAGCCCTCATTCGCACGAGAGCTTTTTTAACGTGCGTTAATAAAACGCTCAAATAGAACGTATGTATTCCCAAGTTTATGTTCACACTGCGGCGCTATTATAACGCGACGTTTTTTTATCGTACAATGTTATATTTTCACCGCTATATGTATACATTTACGCTATATTTTTGTATCGACAACACTAAGATTTTACGCAATGCTTTTCTAACTCTCGGGCGAATGAGGGCTTAAAATGGACAAAAGGGTACAATTAAAAATACACTACACAAAAAAATACTGATTCGCTTAAATGACTTTTTTGATGCATCATTGAAAAATAAATTTCTTTACACATTTTACAGCATCCCTTGGAGATATGGGCGGCAGCGGAACGAGTTCTTCGTCATCTCACATGTCCCCCGGCTGGCCCACCAACGAGCTAGATTTGGATTTGCCCGGAGAACTGTCTATGAGGTAACCTTCTTTTTACCAAATTTTGATAAAGTTAATGAGATTGTTTTGTTATATATTTCATTTGTAACGGTTTATTTGTAATTAAATTAAACCTGACATATTCTGTAAAATTGTGGAATAAGACCAGACCACCTCAAGAAATCCGCGGAATATCTCAACATATTTAAACGATTATTATCTATCTAACTTACTTTAATAAGTCAATTGTTTATTTTAAATACGTATTTAACGTAACGTTTATAGGTATACATTTAAAAATATTATATACAGGGTGACTAGTGGGCCACAATACTCGAGAACCTGATATTTAATGATAACATATGACGAAAAAAATTACCATTAAAAGTAAATAACACTTAACTAGCTTCACGTGAGATGAAGAGAAAGCTGTCTAATTATGTACGGAACGCATGGACATAATA